>JADOBS010302777.1:0-15282 GCA_015708375.1 Cydonia oblonga | reverse complement strand
TAAAGCCAAATCTAACAGTGAAGAAGGGATCCCCATATTTTTGAAGAATGGGGATCCCACTTGGGAAGGGATTCCTCAAGGAATATGTTATTATCAAAGGCTTTTTATAGATGATTTGTTTACTTCATGTCAATAGAGTTTTGTCTGAATCGCAACACTAAACTTATGTATATAGTTTTGGTCTGGGTCGCAACAAAAAACTTATGTTACATAGTTTTGGTCTGAGTCGCACACAAAACTTATGTGTGTAGATGACTACTGAAGATTAGCTGTGAAACATTCATACCTGATTCCACGAAATCCAGCACCAGTTGCCAAGGCCATGAATTCTTCTTGATTATGATCTGGTCACAATTTTTCGTTTGAGAACCAAACGTCCCTTACATTTTGGGAAAATCATGGACGTGCACGTAAAAGGAGTCGATTGCAGCCCTTAGGTTGTTAGGCGGCCATGTATTGTGTGCTTTAATTGAATTTAGGAAGGGTCTTTGGTGTTCATGTGACAAAGGATCTTGGACACCCACCAAATTGATATGGTCACCATCATGAGGAATTCAACCTTTCATCTTGATTTTAGGGTTTCAATTAGGAAAACCTAACCACATGTAAAGCATAAAAGTTGGAGAGTGATAAGCGTAAATCTAACTCTCAATTAATCTCATTTTGTACACTGCTAATTAGGAATGCTAAATATGGATGAACAGCTATTATCCACAAAAGAAAAATGCATGGATGGTCTATTCTAAAATAATTTATTCACACCCTTAAAACGTGACAAATGAAAACATAATCCAAGCTTCCAAACCCTCATCAATACAAATATGTGTTTTTCTTTTCTTTTTCTTTTTTTGTTTTTTGTTTTTTTGTTTTTTTTGTTTTTTTTTGTTTTTTTTGTTTTTGTTTTTTAATTTTATTTTTTTGTTTTTTGGAGAACGAATACCAAAAAATGGAGTGCTTGAGTATATCATTATGGCAATTACGTCAGGTGCAAGGAAATAACTCCATTCTTGAATCCAAGATTTGTTTTAGGGTTTTGGGTTGAGAAGTGATTTTCGCACGTCTTTTTTTTTTCTTTTCATGTACACTTCTATTTATGTTGGTCTTTTAATTAAATAAACCAAGTAATTGTTGTAGTTAATATGTGCTTGTGCAAATTCTTAGTAGATTTGGTTTAGAATTCTTATATAATCTAGTGATTTTATTCTGTTAGGTTTTGTATTATTTGGAGAACAAGTATCTCTTCCCTTATGATTTATTATAACTAAAAGCACTGGCACATGGAAAACATATCTACAATTTCCCTGCACCCTATTATCTATTTTTCTCTTTGTTGCCGCCGGTCCCCCTTTCTTTCTTTTTCTTTCCCTTCAATAAATAGGCCACAACAAGAGTTATAAATTAGACAAAAATAACCATGAGTGTGCATAAATAATTTTTCTTTTGAATTATCTATATTAGGGGAAAAAAGATGAACCAAGAACAAGACCAATAGCAAAAACCAAGAAAATAATTACATTCGAGTGGCAAAACGACGACGGCAAAGTAGGCCGTCTAAAATCTTGATTTAAGCTTGAGGAAAGACTTCTTGTTTCATCCTTTGTAACAATCACGTGTAATTAAAGATGTGTTCATGTGATTATGGTGCACTTTACACATGTATTAATTAGCTTGTTAACAACTTAAAAGAATATATAATTTAAAGGATTCATGTTGTGAAACATTCCTAGCTTAAGTGTGATTGTGTAAATCCTAGGTTAGATTAGATTAGGGTTTGTCCTTTCCTATTGTAACTCATATTCCTTGGGGACCAAGGAATATCATCTCCTTTTATTATTATAAAAAAAGGCTCAATGTAGGAGGGATAAACAGACAAAATTCCTCTACAATTCTACAAACACACATCTTTCTTTTCTCTCCATCTCTGCCTCCGGCCCTATTCTTCT
Source organism: Cydonia oblonga (assembly GCA_015708375.1). Taxonomy (NCBI): domain Eukaryota; kingdom Viridiplantae; phylum Streptophyta; class Magnoliopsida; order Rosales; family Rosaceae; genus Cydonia; species Cydonia oblonga. Next base: position 13,339 of record JADOBS010302777.1, on the reverse strand, counting down.
CTGTCAGATAAAATAGACCACAACACGTTATCAGCACGCTTCTACCGTTGCGCTTAGGAATTTGACGTTGGATAATTTTTTTGCATCAAACCAGTTCATCCATATCATCACGCAATTAGGTTCTTTCAAAACAACAGCTTTTAACTTGATATTTTGTAGCCTTGATAGCATGAACATTCATCATGATGCATGACCCAACTTTATGCTTTACGTATTTTAGATTCTACATAAATTGTGTATGCCTCATAATCATGATGCATCATGGTGAATGTTCATGCACCATGATGCATGACCCGAGAGCCTTCAACTCTCTTTTCTCTCCCCAGCAAACCCACGAAGCCAGAAGTTCCGAAGCTCAAAACCAACCAAACCCGACACCTTTCACGGTGTCCTCGACCATGGCAAGGCCTGCAACCATTGCCTTGGACCTTTGGTTCATGTTGTCAATGACCAAACGTTGTCCCAAGTCTCAAATTGAACCGAGATCACCGGAATCTCGTCGGAATTTTCTCGAAAATTCGATTTCAATTTTTAGGGTTTTATGGTTGTTGAAACATTGAGATTTGCTTATCCCCGTGGTTGTCCATGACTACCATGACTCAACCCGAGTCATCTCGAACCCCAGATCACCGCAGATCCGGTGTTCTTCTCCGGTGACAACACCCAGCCACGGCTGGGATATTCTTTTTTTTTTTGGACCTTCAACCCGAGCCCTGTTAGGCTCCAGCTCCTCGGGCCATGTGAAAAAAAAAGAATTTTTTTTTCGTTTGTTTCTGGGATCGCCTGCAGCGGCCCGCATAAAAAAATAAAAAAAAAATAACAAAGGAGAAAAAAATTTCTTTGGGCTTGCCTGAAGCAGCCCGTGAAAAAAAAGATTTTTTTTTGGCTGCCCTAGCAGCCCAACCTCTTCCTTGAGGGCCTGTAGCCCCACCCGAGACCCTCCCCAGCCTAAAGTTTGGGCCTATGTGTCACAGACCAATTTTTTTAGCCACCCATGGCTTCATATTTTTTTTGGGTCCCGCATTTTAATTTGGCCCAAAGTCCAAATAAATTAACTCAATTAAAATTTTACACATAAAGTTATATTTTTGCATATACTTGTTGCATATTTGTTTGCATATATATTTGGTTTGCCTGCAGGATTATATGAACCTGAAGTTCATAATTATTTTGAAATTTGAAGTTTCTTATAACTATGCCTTGGTTGAAAACCCGAAGTTTTCATTTAAAAACATCACCCATGAAAACCCGAAGTTTTTCATGGAAAATTAAACCAATACATGTCTATTAGAACCTGTATGTTCTACTCCTATGTGAATGGATTGATTTTTCTCCATTACACTCACCACATCTTGTCCATCTATTTTGTGATAGGAACATGTCGAACTTAAACAAACTTGACTTCACCGCTCTAGAGGTTTCTGGAAGGAACTACCTCAAGTGGGTTCAAGATGTAAAGCTCCACCTCATTGCCAAGAACTTGCGTCCTGCCATTGAAGAAGCAACGGAAGAGCCTATTGGCGAAGCTGAAAAAGCCACTGCTATGATCTTCATTCGAAGACATATCCACGATGCTCTGCAAACTGAGTATCTTGCTGAGGAGGATCCACGTGCATTATAGGTCGCTTTGGCTGATCGTTTCGATCACCAAAAGGACATATTCTTGCCTGAAGCAAGACATGACTGGCAGCATTTGCGCTTCCAAGACTTTAAGTCTATGAATGAATATAATTCTAAAGTTTGTCGAATCCAATCACTTCTCAAGTTTTGCAATGAAACTTTGACTGAAGAGGATATTATAGAGAAAACTTATTCGACCTTCGCTACTTCGAATATTGTCCTGCAGCAACAATATAGAGCTCAGAAGTTCACTAAGTTCTCGGATTTGATCTCTGTTCTACTGCTTGCTGAAAAGCAGAACCAACTATTGATGAAGAATCATCAAGCTCGACCTACTGGGGCTACTGCTATGCCTGAAGCATATTATAGCACTAACCAGCGCCCAAAACGCTCCAAGAAGTGTGGTAGGGGTGGCCAGAAGCCATCCCACCAAGGTCAACAGAGTCAAGGCCCACCCAATGGAGAAAACAAAGCCTAGAAGCACCCAAACCTCGCTCCCAAGGCCCCGAACTTCAAGAATAAAGGCAAAGCACCTGAAACCATGGATGCGGATATGTGCTATCGCTGTGGTTCAAAGGACCATTTGTCTCGCATTTGCCGCGCTCCCAAGAAAGTTGTAGATTAATATCATTCACGTCGTAAGAAGTTTGAATCAAACTTCATGCAAGTGGACGAAACGGAGACTACAAAGATAGAGGTTTCTGACTTTCAGGATGATACCACCCCTATGGAAGATTAGAATCTTAGACATAGACTTATTTTTTTTAGTTGAAATAAGACCAATGGGGCTGAATTCCACTAAGTGGCCGAACCCCCCCTTGTTTTTGGTTGATTTTTGAGCAGCTTTCCTTTATGTTTTGGATTATTAGTTGGTGATTTGTTTTGGATATTAAGTTTTTAATCCTTGAATAAATGAAATTATTTTAAATTGATATTTGTTTTTATAAACTTTTATGCATGTGACTGATTCAAATTAATTTTTCATTCTAGGTATGACCAGTGGGAAAGTTAGTTGTCTGGCAGATAGTGCAACCACACACCGTTTTACGTGAACGCATCTATTTCACTAACTTCATACCTAAGAATGCACCTCTAACAACCCTCTCAGGCCCATCCAACCTGATAGAAGGATACAGTAAGGCACGTATTATGTTGTCCAATGGTACAATTTTGACCATTGATAAGGCATTCTATTCTCCACGTTCCCGAAGAACGTTGCTAAGTTTCAAGGACATTAGAGACAATAATTACCACGCTGAAACCCACGTAGAAAACGAAGTTGAATTTCTGTGCATAACTTCCTACGAGTATGGCCAGAAGTGTATTTTAGAGAAAATAGAGCGTAGCCCAAGTGGTCTGTATACTATGACCATACGCCCCATAAAATGCCACTATGTGGCCGACCCTACTACAAGACAGCGCACGAAATTACACTTTGGCAAGATCGTTTGCGACATCCTGGACGAATAGCGATGCGCCGTATCCTCAAATCTTCACACGGGCATTCATTAACCCGAAGTTTAGGTTCGATCCAAGGAATCGCATGTTAAACATGTTCTATGGGAAAGCTTATTACTAAGCATTCTTATGACAAGATTCGCTCGAATCCTCCCATTTTCTACAACGGATTCAGGGGGACATTTGTGGACCGATTCAACCTCCCTGCGGACCATTTAGATATTTTATGGTTTTGGTTGACGATTCCACACGTTGGTCACAAGTGTGCTTGTTGTCCACAAGGAACGCTGCATTCTCCAAACTATTGGCTCAGGTTATCAAGCTCAGGGCTCACCACCCTAATTATCCGATCAAATCTATTCGATTGGATAATGCTGGAGAATTCAAATCTAAAACTTTTGATGACTATTGCATGTCGGTTGGGGTTGAAGTTGAACATCCTGTACCCCATGTTCACACCTAGAACGGCCTGGTAGAGGCTTTCATTAAGCGCTTCCAAATGATTGCTCCGACATATCGCATCTGCGCGTTTTTTGTTGTGCGGTATATGTACCGATCTCGCCGCCCTTACGTACAAAAATGGGGCCTCAGCGAAGGATGGGAATCTATGTCGGATATGATTTTCCTTCAATTATTCGTTACTTAGAACCTTTGACAGGCGATCTGTTTACCGCTCGTTTTGCGGATTGTCACTTCTATGAGATAATCTTCCCGTCGTTAGGGGGAGATAAGAATGTCAACGTTCCTGAAGAACGACGCGAATTATCGTGGACGACTTCCACTTTGTCTCATTTAGATCCTCACACCACTCAGTCTGAAACTGAAGTGCAACGCATATTAGATCTCCAAAGCATAGCTCAAAGCATGCCTGATGCTTTCACCGATCTAACGCGCGTGACAAGATCACATATTCCAGCTGTGAATACGCCTGCAAAGATGGATGTACCAAATGTACAACGGACTGCCCTCCTGGAAGCCCGAGACGCCAATCTTGGTGATCCACGTACATTAGCAGCTAGCCAATCATCTGCCCCTACATAAAAGCGTTGCAGACCCCTTGGTTCAAAGGATTCACACCATTGGAAGAAGAAATCCACAGCACAAGGTCCTGAAGAGCCTACCATGAATCCGACTATCGCTTACTCATTCTACCCAACTCATGATGAAATTCTAGATTACGGAAGCGTCCTTGAAGAGACGAATCCTCCTCCCTAGAATCGTGAGATTTCGGTATATTATGGTAGCTTAGATGACGTGTGGCGTAGAAATGAGATGATTGTCGACAATGCATTAGCATTTGTAGTAGCTACTGAGATCATGTTGAGCAATGACATTGAACCGCGTTTCATTGATGAATGTCGACGTAGAGCTGATTGGTCAAACTGGAAACAAGCAATCGAAGTCGAACTCGATTCGCTTGCGAAAGGTAAGGTGTTTGGACTTGTAGTTCCTACTTCTTCACATGTGAAGCCCGTTGGCTACAAGTGGGTTTTTGTTCGGAAGCGTAATGAGAAGAACGAAATTATGCATTACAAAGCTCGTCTTGTTGCACAAGGTTTCTCACAACACCCCCAGATTGACTATGACGAAACTTATTCACCCGTTATGGATGTGATTACTTTTCGCTACCTTATCAGTTTAATAGTTTCTGAAAAACTGGATATGCAGCTGATGGACGTAGTAACCTTGTATCTCTATGGGGATCTTGATAAAGAAATTTATATGAAAGTTCCTGAATGACTTACATTGACTGGTTCAAATATTTCCAAACCCCGGAACACGCTCTCAATTCGACTGAGGCGTTCACTCTACGGTTTGAAACAATCTGGAAGAATGTGGTATAACCGTTTAAGTGAGTATTTGACTAGTCAGGGATATGTGAACAACGAACTATGCCCTTGTGTGTTCATTAAGAAGTAACATTCCAGATTTACGATTGTTGCAATATATGTTGATGACATGAATCTCATCGGAACTCCTGAAGAGCTTGTGAGAACTGTTTCGCACCTGAAGTCAAAATTTGAGATGAAAGATCTAGGTAAGACTCGATACTGTCTCAGTTTCGAGATAGAGCATTGTTCAGATGGAATCCTAGTACATCAATCGAACTACACCCATAAGGTGTTGCGCCGCTTTAATGAGGATAAAGTGAAGCTTATGGTCGTTCGTACACTGGATGCAAAACGAGATCCCTTCCGTCCGAAGGAGGATGATGAAGAGATTTTGGAATCTGAAGTTCCTTATCTAAGTGCAATAGGCGCTTTATTGTACTTAGCTCAATGCAATCTTTGGGCAAGATACAGCAATGCACCTACACACAGACACTAGACTGGCGTGAAAGACATCTTTCGTTACCTTAAGAGTACTACGGATTTGGGCTTGTTCTATCCCTATGAATCCTCGAATGGTGCCGCACCCTATACTCCTCGAGTTGATTCTCGCCTTGTTGGTTACGCCAACACAGGATACTTATCTGATCCGCACAAGGTGCGTTTTCAAACAGGTTATGTCTTTACTGTTGGAGGCACCGCAATATCTTGGAGGTCAACTAAACAGACCTTAGTTTCCACTTCGTCTAACCATGCTGAAATTCTTGCCTTACATAAAGCAACTCAGGAATGCTTTTGGTTGAGAGCAATAGTGGGCCATATTCGAAGCTCATGTGATCTTCATCCCGCCGTTGATGTCCCGACGATGATTTTTGAAGACAACGCAGCTTGCATCAAACAACTCAAGAAAGGTTATATCAAAAAAGACAACACCAAGCATATTGCGCCGAAGTTTTTCTTTTCACATCAACAACAAGAGCATCAGAAGATTGAAGTCACGCAAATCTATTCACAAGACAATCTGGCCGACCTCTTCACCAAATCACTGCTGAAGATAACGTTTCAGAAGCTTGTTCATGGAATTGGTATGTGTAAACTTTCTGAGTTGTAACTTTGTTATTTCTCTTTGGAATTATGTCAAACTCAGGGGGAGTATCCTATAGATACTTGCTTGATCTTAATGTACTCTTTCCTTACAATTAGGAGTATTTTTCCCGCTGGGTTTTTGCCACCTAATTAGGTTTTAACGAGGCACCCACCTTGGGTTGGTCATATCCTTGATGACGTCATCTAGATGTTTCTTTTGACTTTGCATTTCTCAAACATTTTTCCTTAGACTATGAATTTTGTCTCTCTTTGGGTTTTTGCCATAGCCTTAGGGTATTTGAGTGCGACTTACTACTTATGCAAGTTCCTACCTTATTGAGAATAAGATTTGTTCCTTGTAATCAGCACTGATGAGTCGATTTCCTCAACTTCTGCATGATGCTAAATCTACCTTGAGTATTTACACACTCAATGGGGAGTGTTGTGAAACATTCCTAATTTAAGTGTGATTGTTTAAATCATGGGTTAGATTAGATTAGGGTTTGTCCTTTCCTATTGTAACTCATATTCCTTGGAGACCAAGGAATATCCTCTCCTTTTATTATTATAAATAAAGGTTCAATGTAGGAGGGATAAACAGACACAATTCCCCTACAATTCTACAAACACACATCTCTCTTTTCTCTCCATCTCTACCGCCAGCCCCATTCTTCTCTGTCAGATAAAATAGACCATAGCAATTCCTAATTTGTTGGACAAATTTGGTTGATAGTTCATCCCAATTAATTAAGCTTACAGAGATTAAAGTTCCACGGAAGCTTTCCTCTTTGATAAATTCCTTGCATGCTATGGTTTTTCTTTTTCAATGCATGGAGAAAGGATTTCATAACTCATATACATTGTTGTTGTGACGATAATATAACGTGTAAAATTATTTTAAAACTAATACAGTATCAAAAACATGAGACGAAATAATAACAGTGTCCCTCTTGAATGCATAAGGAAGAGACATGCCGCATAACTAGTTCGTAATTAACTTTATGTCGTAAACGTAACAGATTAACCAAAAAAACGTGGGAACAATTTTGTTTTTCAAATATTGTAAAGGGCGTTCATTAAACAAAGATTAAAATCATCGTCCGTAGACCGCGGTGAAAGAACCGGGACACCAACCGTTTCCCACGGTTCCCCTTTCCCCTTCCCATTTCAATTACCACGTCTGATACTCATCACCATAGGCGCTTTTTACGAGAGTGCACTTTTGCTTACTGTTATTGGATGAGTTTATATTTTAATATTTGTGTATATCTATTTACGAATCTTTTGCGGCTGTTATCCTCGGCTATTATCCTCGTTTATTAATTTCTTTGTCCTCAATCATTTGTCACTCTTAAGTAAGAGACCGTTCAATTCAATGTATTTGATTTTTTCTTTGTTGTCAAAGCGTAAACTTTATTAAATCCTAATTAAAACGTTTACATTTTTTGTAAAAATATTAAAAAGAAATTCAGGATCATAGGCATTCCAAAGAAAAGAGCCACCATGCGAGGTAACATATGAAGCAGCGTTCAATATATTGATTGATTGATGGTTTAATGTGGGAAAACTTTGAAACTAAGAGAACTTTTTTTTATAAATCTTATTAATTTATTTGCCCCATTAAATTGTCATTTAGTTAGTTTTGTCTCACTTTACCCCAAAAAACTAGAATTTACGTCTCATTTTGTCTCAATTTACCTTTTTCATCCATTTCGTCAAATAGACGTTAATCATTTTTAGAGTATTAAATGAGACTAAATTATAATTTGAGAGTGAATTAATTAAAAACCTTTTTTCTATAATTATTTTATTTTTTAGTTAGAGAAGAAAACTTTATTTTTATTAGTAAAACTCACTGTTCTAAAAATCCCCGCCTAGGCGCTAGGTGGCTGACCACCGCCCCGATTAATGCCTAGGCATTTGAAAAATAAGAAAAGACATCTAGACCTGCTAAGGCGCCCACTTAGACCGTCTGGGCACCCGCCTAGGTTGCGACTCAGTTAGACAATAAACAGATAACTTTTCTTTTTGCATTTTTATTTTTTTCAATATATTGTAAGAGACTTGTTGCATACTTAAATGAACACATTTATATCCTTATTCCCCATGTTTTCATTATGTTCCAATACTTCATAATATATATGTCATTCTATTTTGTAGTTTATAATGAAATTATGTAGATTTTAAGTATAGCCAAGACCATATTTTGAATTGCAGTCCTGGCCATATTTTCAATTGTGTCTGCTTTGCAGCAAAGGTCAAATTTCCCTTCATAGTTTAAGTTATATTAGAATATTGTTTGAATAAAGGATGACCAGAGTTGAAATTTGTCACCAAGGAGAAAAATTTCGATACGTAAACTATCAAAAGAATAAGGAAAGTTGAAAAATGTTCATGCAGTAGGTGGCTGGGGACCTGGATTCTGTACCATTCTTGTATAATGTTACTCAACCATCTAGAAAAATTCAGTATTGTACATATGGCACCATATCAGCAAAGTAAGTAAAATTCATTTTTAACTACTTTGTTGACTTTTTTAGAGAGATCGAATTTGACACGGCAGAAGAAATAAGCTTTGAATGGAAAGTTCTTCTGATAAGTTACTGTATCCGAAGAAAATCGTGTTATTGGAAAGTTTTCTAATGGCGATTAAGTGCTTAATTAGGTAGATACAATTAAGTGCCTAATAAAAAACTGATGATAGGCAGATTAATTTTTCTTATTTTCATAGATACCGCTACCACAGATTAAATGTCTTTTATCAACTTATGGTATAGGCAGTATTGGCTTCAGGTCTGCTGTCCTGAAAATAGTTTCTCTTTTATGTCTCTTCATTCAGTTTTTTGACACTTGTCATATTATTCAACTCTAACTCTGTTACTTTTTAATAATTAAAATAAATAAACAAGAAAAAGTAAAAAATACCTAAATAGACCCGGCAGTTTTTAACACGACACTAAAAAGACACAAAAATAACGGGTTTTGGGTCAACACGATAGCTAATCGGGTCATTATCGGATGACCCGTTAAGAACCCGTTAATAACGGGTTCTTAACGGGTATACATGTGGGTAACACGCGGGTAACCCGTTTCGACCCGTTAAGAAAAAAATTATTTTGATAATTTTAAAGTTTAATTACTAAAAGATTTATTATACAATAGCCATATTAATATATACAATATATTCTAGATTAAATATATAGTTTTGTATTATTATTCTATATAAGTTTAAAAAAAAAAAGTTTTAGTCATTATTTATTTTTATTATGAGAGTTCCTTATTATCATTACTAAGATAAATTTTACTTAACATGTTGTTGTTCAAAATTAAAATAAATTAGTATAGTATCTGTATGGGTAAGAACTAAGAAGACATACATACAAGTATGAAAAATATGAAAGAATATATAAACACTCGTGATTCATCATTATTCTTCCACAAGTAGATAATGGTTACACTTACATTATCGTTTAGATTTTTAAAATCCTCCAAACCCTCATGAATAATGTTTTTATTCGAGGGAAAAATTAATAATAATTATTGTCGAAGTGTAAAAAGTGTAAAAAAAAATAAATATACAATTACTCATAGTGACAAGCTTTACAACTTTCATGAAGGGGTCAGCTTCGAAATCCAACACTATAATCCATAAACCTTAAATTTATATTTAACTGTCGATTGTCATTTATTCTTTATTCTTCTTACTAAAATTCATTTTTAAAATTTTCTTTTTTTTTTAAACATGATCATCTGGCGGATGTAAGAAGATGAACAGTTCAGATCTTTGATATCACGTTTCGATATTTACAGTTAACTGAAATATGAGTCGATGTCATATAGTTTGTAGAAATTTTATAAACATCAAGCAATATTTTCACTAATCGTAAAACTCTGAATATAATATCAACGATCCAAATCGTTCATCTTCCTGCATCCTCTAATAGATCATGTTTTCAAAAAACAAAATTTGATGAGAACAATGAAGCGTAAATGTAAACAACAATCAACGGTAAAGTTTTGATCTATGATTTATATGATTACAATGACGACTTTCGAAGTTAAGCTCTTCATGAAAGCTGTAAAGCTTGTCATTATGAGCGGTTATATATTTTTTCTGTATTTTTTACACTTTTACATTAATTAAAAAACTATTAAAGACTTTATTTAATTAATTAAGCTATTAATTTATACCCATTTTGTTTCAGAAGTAATGGATGCTAGAGATTCAGATTCAATAAACATTAGTGATGAGGAGTCCGTGGAGATTATAATGGGAACAGAACAAGATCTTGGAAGCGAAAGTATAGACAATACAAATACCAGTCTTGCAAAGAAAAACGTTAGAGCAAGCAATTTAGGTAAGTGAAAATATACTTAAAAGAAAAATGTGTTTTTATGTTTTGGATGTGACAATATGGTATTTATATACTTATTTAGTATTTTGTTTTTCATTTGATTATTTATTGGTTTAAAATATATTTTCCTTAACGGGTAACGGGTCAGGTCATATTACCTGTTAATATTATCGGGGTCGATTTTGGGTCGGGTCATTTTACCTGTTTATTTTAACGGATGTTACACGACACGACCCGTTAAGATATCGGGTATGACACGAAAACGACACGAACACGAAAAACACGACACGAATGTCAGGTCTAGCGTATAGTCCTCCAGGCCCTGCAAAACACAAAGCAATGTACCCCAATCATCATCTGACAAAAAACCTTAGGGCGTTTGCAAGAAGAAACAAAATTCCCCAGACACTAATGTGATGCCATGGTTATGTAAATAGGATATTTGAGTTCCATCCTTGATGGAGTAGTAGTAACATTTATTTTTCAAAAGAAAAGTTGTATGATTAATTAGAAGGTCTTAAACTTATCAATGACCTACTTTTAAGTGTGAAAAACCAAAACTTGTATCGTTGTTATTGTTGCTTTTATTATTATGTCATTGAGAATGTTGTATCAAAAGAAAATATGTGAATGTGGTTTATTTCCAACATTTGGATGTTGAATGGAGTATTTTGTATTGTTTTTTCGTTTTACATTTTCACAATCTTCGTTAACGGTAAGTAGCATTGAGTGGCATAGACAGGTTAAAAAGAAACATTATAAACAATTGTGGAAATCAATTAAAACACCTATAACACTAAATGTTATGTAGCATTAAAATCATGGTGTTAATTTGAACCGTGGAAAATATTTTATCCTATTTCAATATTATGGCTGCTAGGGTAGTAGACCAAATGAAGCAATGAATCAATGGATGAGGCAAAGGAGAATTCGAATTTGAGATTTAATTTTAAGAAGAGAAGACTATTCCTAAGGGAACCCCCCACCAGAACCATTCTTAAGACCACCAAGCCCTCTCGAATGAGTTCTACTATAGAAGCTTTCATAGTAGAAGTAGAATCATTACCTGGGATTAGATCTTTCTTCTTCGTTTCCTCCTTTGAGTTGCTGTAGAAATGGTTTCATTGGAGTCAGCCGATGGCGATGGTATCCGTTCGCCTGCCCCGCCCCCGTAGTCCATTAGCGGGTAGGGTGGTAAACTTAAGGCTTGGTTGCGGGAACCGACGGTGACGAAGGTTACCGGGCCGATGCGGCCGGTTACCGGGAACCGCAATTAGACTAAGAGCTAGTTGTCACCTAAAAAGCTTAATTTTAGATTTCGGTATTTAGCTCCTCTTAAATCGTTTAAGCTATAAACGCTTTTCTTGAGTTTTTGGTGGTCCAAAGCTCTAATTAATGAGCCCTTCTCGACGCATTGTTTTTACATGAAAAATAAAAAGTGCAGATTTTGTTTCTGCACATTAGTATTTTTTAGCTTACACATAATAGTTTAACGAAACATTGCAAAAAATACATTGGAAAGCTTTTCTCTCCTTTGTGAGAGCTTTTCTCACCGGTAGTGTGAGTGACTTCGTTTTCGATTTTCTGTGTCACCACCGGCTCTTGCCATGGCAAGGCCGGTGGCAGTCCCTTGACTTCCCTTTGTCTTTTTCTTTTTCTTTCTCCTACTGTTTTTTGCAATAACCCCAGCCCCGTTTCCATCCAGATCTTCCGACAATCTCATCTTCCTGGTACTTTTTTTGCCTCTATTTTCATCATCCCAAGCCTCAAATCTTGTTCACCCGTTTCCTCTATTTCATTCTGTCCTTCCCCTTACCATCTTCATCACTTGGCTCAATTTTCTTTCCACCAATCCTAATTTTGATTCCGTCAGTTTTAACCGTGATTCATCACTTTTCTATGGGAAGGTGTGTAGAGCTTTGGCTCGGGTGTTCACACCACCATCTTTGTTCACCCTTGTTGGCGCTATCGTTCGTGGGATCTTTTCTCGCAAGCTTCCTTTGTTCTATGGCAACGATCATTTTGGTGGTTTGTGGAGGATGGAGCGGTTTTTTTCTTCCTCAACTCTGGGACTCGGGGTGGTGTGATGGCAGGTCCTTGTGTTGGAGATGGCTTCGACTCGTTGTGGGGAGTTTTGGCGGCAGGAGGAACTGCTATATTAGCTGGTGCGGTTTAGGGTTTTTTCTGTTGTGTGGTACCTTTCTTTGGGCTTTATAATGTGTGTTTTAAGGGTCCATCTTTTCTTTTGTTCAAAGTGTGTATTTGGGCCCTTCTTGTGTAATGTTTCTTTATTGGTAATATATTTATCCTTTCTCTCTCAAAAAAAAAAAAAAAGAAATACATTGACATATACCAGGTTATATATTAAATTTTATTTTAACTCTAAGAACAGGTCGAACCAAATTGATATGAAGTCTAGACTATTCTCAAATTGTTGTAAAACCAAAAAATTGCCTAATAATATTCATATTGTTGTAGGCCTATTTGACTGAAATGCATAAATGACAGACAGGAAGAGGGGCCGGCGGCAACAAAGAGAAAAGTGAGTGATGTAATTCTAAGGTGTGTGCTGTATTACCATATTATGCCTTTATTTATAGTAGTAGGGAATGTTAAACCTTTACCCTATTAGGATTACAACTCTAATAAGAATTAAACTACTAAAGGGAACATACAAGATACTCCTAGATACACTAGGATTTACACATTTCTAATCCAATAAGACTGCAACACTCCCTCTTTAGTGTGTAAATACTCAAACAAAACATCGCATCAGATCTTCAGTAGATAAGGTAGAATAGTTGATGAATTCGTCGGCACAATGGGTGAATGCGAGTCTCAAATTTAAAAAAAAAAAAAAGGTATGTGTTGGAAGTATGCCCACAAAGCCACTCATTTGATGTAATAGCTTTTGGAATACTTATTGTATTAAACTTTTATATGTTTAATGAAGAGCAAAGCTTATTGTTAATCACTATTTATTGTATTATG
>JADOBS010302776.1:0-15280 GCA_015708375.1 Cydonia oblonga | reverse complement strand
TTGTTAAAAAAAAAAAAAGTGAATTTAGGTAGTCACCAGTTTCAACAATACTAGCTATTTTAACTTAAGTTAATATACTTTAATATTATATTTTTTTAAAAAAAAACTTGACAACCAAACCCCTTTTAGCAGCCAAAAGGCCTCATTTAGCCAGGGTGTTGAAAATACTCTAAAGCAAGACAAAGCCTAACCCATATTTCAACTACTAATTTGGTCTCCAACCAACTAATAATAATAATAATAATAATAATAATTTGGTCTAATAGCCTCATTTAATTCAGCTGCTGCCTGATAAAATGCAATTCAAGAAGTCAGATGGAAGATCTGGTTAAGCTCCTTGAAAGTGAAACCCGCAAGCTCGGTCAGGCGTTAAAGTCTTAGTTAAGGTTGTCATACGGCGGAGAGACACAACGCCCAGTCTAACTCGATGGGCGGAGCCGCGGATAGCACAAAGTTGCCGGCTGATCAAGTAGGTCCAATCTATGTAATATAAAACAATTTGTACAGACTAATCCACAAATTGGCTTTCCCTTCCTCTTTATACACACACGAATTTTTGTTTTCTTGCCAAAGTAGTATCCAAAATTTACCTACTCTGCGAGTGTGGCAGCCCATATTTTTGTTTTTCATATTACCTAGGACCCTAGTACAAATTCTGACGGGAATCTCTAGCCTAAATTCCATATTTTATCTTATTGTTTAATTTATTTTTATGTATTTTAAACTCGACATTTTTTCTTACATAGACTGAATTCATTGCGTCTTTTGCACGTCAGTCCAATACGCATTGTCATGTAAGAAAAAACTTACGCACGGCAATGCATATTATTATATCGAAACCTCATGAACCAAGGAGCTAGTTCTATGTAAGTTCTCTCCACAGGAGACTTAAACGGCAAGCAAAGTTCGTAAAGATAAAGGGATGAAACAAAAGGAAACAAATGAGGAAGGAAAAAAAACATGAGTAAATGAAGACACTTGAGTTGGAGAGGAACACTTTGTTTGTCGGTTGTTAAACGAAGACGCTTGAAATCAGAAACCACCAGACAAACAAACTGGCAAATGCTAATGCTTTGAGACATATATGAGATCCTCTTTGGGAGGAGCCAAACCTGATGTGAAGAGGAACAAAATTGACCTTTTTCTCCCATGAGAGGATTTAGGATTTACACAAAGGTTTGTATTTGACTCTTGTTTGAGAATATTACATTAGAGACATCTGCAAATCACAGTCGGATGCAAAAACAGATCATTACGATCACAAAAAGAAAAAATTTCAAATACATCAAACTGTGATTTGTCCACAACATAAAAGGATGTTGATACCCCCAAAAACCACCCACCATTCATTTATTTGCTCACAAAAAGGTGAGAGCCCACATAACAATTGGTAGGATTAGGAAAGTGACACTCCCCAACTTTGTAAATGGGGGCACTATTGCAAAAAGAGGATGCCAGTCTTATTAATCACATGACCAATATGATATTCCCGAAGCATCCTTCACCTACACCTACATCAGCCTTAAATCATCTTTCAATCACTTGGTATAGAATTTAAGGAATTCTTTATTGACACTCTAAAAAATTCATCATGCGCTCTTTGAGACGCAACTTCTTTTTTGTGTTTTCCTGATTGAAAAACACAGGATGAATTTTTTTGTTGTGTGACTATCGTATGCCACTGAAACTTAAGGCAAAATTTTATAGGACGCCAATAAGACCAGCGATGATAAGATTAGGAATGAGGATATCCAAGGTAAAGTAGGAGTAGCTGAAATTGAAGGAAATATGAGAAAAAATCGATTACGATGGTTTGGACATGTGCAACGAACGCTTACTGACGCTCCGATTAGAAGATGCGCCTACGGATAAAGGTCCAAGGCCGAAGGGTAGAGGAAGACTTCGGAAGACTTTGGAAGAGACTTTGAGAAAATACTTAGAGTACTTGGATCTAACGGAGAACATGACACATGACCGAGCGTAATGGCGTTCTAGGATTCATATAGTCGACTCCACTTAGTGAAAAAATACTTTGTTATTGTTGTAAATAATTGCTCCTGCAAGTTGTACTGATAAAGATGTTGATTAACAATTTCTTGTTCCAGTAAACAAATGAAAGCATCAAATTAAAGAGATCCAAGACATGATTAGCATTTCTAGGTAAATCTTTTATCTTGATATCCAGACATGCTTTTGGAAACAAGACCCATCACACACCTAAGAACAGGGAGGGGCATAATTTAGCATTACTTTAACCGGCATGCCATTATATCTAAAGAATCAAAATATCTAGAATATAATTATGGCATATTTGTCGATTTGTCCTCAAATTTATATAGAGTTGTCAAATTCCCCCATTGAACTTTAATTTTAGGCGAGTAACCCCTAAACTTTTGTAAATAACCAATTCTTCCCTTGATGCTAGATTTTCAAAAAATTTCATCCAATTTTCCATTCATTTTGATCACGCGAACAACACATGACAATTGTATGGGGGCAAAAAGAATAGAAAATTGGATGGATGAAAATTAGATGAAATTTTTTATAAATCCAACGTCAATGGGGAAATTGGCTATTTATAAAATTTTAGGGGCGTAATCGACTAAAGTTAAAGTTTAGGAGGAAATTGGCCAATTATAAAAATTCAGGAGCGTAATGGGCTAAAATAAAATTAAAATTCAGGAAGAAAATTAGCGGCTTCATACAAGTTCGCGGGGTGAGGGGAATCGACAAATACCTCTCTAATTAAGCAAGAGATTTAAATATATCGTACCACAATAACAAGAAGCTGTCTGAATCTGTTGCTGTCAAACACGTCTTGTGCTGTCTGCTGTTATCACGGATTAAGCCTGTGCTTCTTTCATTGCATAAATGTCAAGTGGAAACTTACGAGGGCCCCACCAACTGAGAATTCCAACTTATTTTCAGATTGAATTGGTGCAACCTGTTTCCATCTCCACCAGACTTTCCATAGGCATTAGGCAGGCCCACGGGAGAGGAAAAAAAACGATTGAGGTGAAATGTTTCTCCATGTAACAGATCGAAGAGTGTACAGAAGAATTGTAGTAAAAGGAAGACGATATTAACGAAACTAATGGTAACAGAAAGAATATTGCATCAATTAAAAGATTCAAAGTAGTCATATTTACAAATTCAAGAGTAGCATTTGTTCGACGGAAACTTAGGACAGCATGCACAGCAAGTGATATACAAACATAGTTCAGTGTTGACTATTATGTAGAGGCCTAGAATGAGCATTTTAATGATGAGTTTAGTCAATTTCGAAATGAAACCTAAGTCCTAACCTCGAGTATTTGGTCAAAATTAAACCTTAACCGAGGCAAAAATTCCTACCAGGACTCCTATATAACTGGAACGCTGCCAGTTTTCTGTTGCATGGTCCCCAATGATTGTCCTACAAAACCAATGAAACTGTCCGGGTGAAGGATTTATTTACCATTGTGGAAGTAGTTACAGAACAAACAAGTATGATCAAATCTAATGTACACTTCTAACGAAACATTAAACATCTTACAAAGGATTCAACAGTACCTGAGTTACCCGCAAAAGAATAAGGTTTTGAAATAATTTTGCTTCTTGTTAAACCAACGCCAGCCACCTGAGGCCTTGGAACATTATCCACAGGAAACTGATTTGAGAAGTCACCATCAGGCAGGCATCCTATTGAGTTCTCCAAACAAACTTCTGAATTTTGTGCGAGAACTTGGTCAGGTTTCCGCAAAGAAGGCAAAGGCTGTGAGTCTCTCTGTTTTACAATAAGTAATTATATCTCAGAGTAGCTGTCTGTCACTAAAAAGTTTGATGGAAAAAGGAGAGGGAAGACAATTTTGCGTATCTTGTTTTGATACTATATAACACATTAATACTAGTCACTCACCATGTCACTACAAAGCTCCTCAGTTGATGCCACTGCCTCATGGTATAGATAACTAAGATCTGATCGGAGCCGATTGCCTCTTTGAGAGTAATATACTTTAGTAGCCAGGGGAAGAGGACAATCTGATTAACACCAAACTCTTTGTCAAATGGTGTGAGCAGAGAGCACGTAAAGTAGATTATTGGGAAAGAATGGTCATCAGGATAAACTTTCCCAAGAAGTTGATTGAAGTTCAAAATGTACATATGATGATTCATCTTTAATCCAAGGCCTTATTGTTAATATTTGCATGGAAAGTAAAACAACTGACCAAACGGACACTATTATTAGCATACCTTTAATTGGCAGGCAGCAGTCAAGGGCTTGCCCGGACTTCTTATATTTAAGAGCAGAAATGGCTCCTTTTGCAGAATCCCTATCTGCACACATTCAAGAAATACATACCTAGTGAATACACCATAAATTTAGAAGCAACTAGAGAATCAATAAAATTTTAGTTACGTCAGAGGGGATAGTTACCATATTTATGCATATATAAAATAATGAAACAATGAAATCCATTTGTAGTTTATTCCCTATTTCAGTTCTTCGTTTCCTCTAGGGTGTCGGGTGGAAATCATAAAGTTCTTTGAATTAATGCATAATGAGAATCAAACATCAAAATCAACCATATCCAACTTCTCATACTATGAAAAATGGTTGTCATATACTCATTCCCAAGTAATGAGGGTAGCTATACATGAAAAGTTATAATTGCAAAGACCCTCTATTTTAAATTTTTAAGATTAGGGTAAAATAAAGTGATTGGATATTCGATAATTGACAAGCTACATAAAAATGTATAAGAAGATGATTAAATATAAAAATTCCAAGAATTAAAGATCCTCACAAGGATATGCATCCTCAGTACTTGCAAGTTTTGATACAGCAGATGCTGTTCCTATATCATCTGATAGTGGCAGCTGCTGAGCTGGTATCCTACAAGTGGGGGAAAAGGCATTTGCATCATTTAATGGAAAAGAAAGACAAATATCTAACAGCATTTAAAGGCTTCTTCTATAATAAATACAACAATAAAAAAATTAAAAAAAATAGATCAACTGAACATTTCCAATAAGCCATTGCCTTTGACTTTTTTAAAGGATGCAAGAATGTATCCCACTTTTGAAACTTTGCAATTTCACCCTACCCACCATTGGTAGGTAGCTAATAAACAAAAATAAATAGAGATTAAAAACTTTGCTATTTAAGGCATCAACAAAAGTAGCAACTCGGCCCTTATCTCTAGAAGAAGCCAAAGGAAGCACAGGTTCAGGAACGATTAAAAGAAGAATTCACCTAGATCACATTCCTAAGTGCACATTGTCTAGACATTCTTTCTAACCCCACTACAGGAAATATTTCAAATGCCACTAAGAGTCCATTTCTCTAAATTGCTCCAGAAACACAATGCACAAGTACTCAAAATCCTTAAAAGAGGGAAAGAAGATTGACTGCGGTACTTGGCTGTGCATAAGATCAGAGGAAATGGGGAAGCGAAAGAAACTGACTAAAGGAAAACAGCGAGAACAGTAATGTGCAATATATGTTCAAAGTTCAAATAGAGACTTTTTAGGTACTTAATATATGTATATATAATCATAATGCAAAGATGATTAATGGTTACAAGAATAAAAATCATACATTTTAAATCGTTTTGTCGGTGGAAGGGTCACAGATGTTGAGCCATTGGTATTTCCTGGACTAACTCCAGAACCATCAATCATGTACGTCGCATCTGCATAAGTTGAATTCACTGTATGAAATGGTACATAATTGAACAAATCTTTATGCAGAATAGCTGTATAATAATTTATTTTATTGCTTTATTTGGGAGATCATTTTTGCACTCTGAAAAAGTCATTATGGACTCCTCCCTAGTGAAGAAAATAAAGGAGGGAAGAGTGCAGATTTGAGCAAATCAACTTAAGAAAGCTATTGTGAGATTGCTAGATGATACCAAGAATAGAACTAAACTCCAGGGAGAATCTTATATATACACACAATCTGCAATATGCCAAATACTTCACATACCAGGCCCTAAGTTATAGCCTGATTAATTTGTTGAGGAACATGATTTAAATGCCAAATTGTACCCTAATGGTGAAAAGGTAACAAGTGGGGAAAGGGAAGGAAAAACGTGATAAAACAAAGCAGAATTTTGAAATGAGGAAAGTCAAGATATCAAATTGAAGACAAGAATAAGCACAAGAAAGAGTTACTTTTTGCCTCCATAAAAGAGCCAGGATTCATTCCAATTTGCCCATCCAACTGGAATTGTGACACAGAGTTATCGTCCGCATTTACAGATTCAGATCGTTCTAGCTCTCCAACTAAAGTGGACTGGTCTAGAAAAGGTTAAGAACCATTGAATTGTCAAGCAATAAGAAAACGGTATCCTCTGATTCAGAAAAAAAAAATACCACCAAGATGCTACTTGCAGAACATTCAGAAAATTGTGTTAACATGATAACTGCTATTAACTCTTCCACAACACTAAACTTTACTACACTTTGGTTCAAATAGAAATGAATAAGAGAAATGAGATGAGGCATCAGTAACAAATGTAAGAAAGAACAAGGAAACACTAAACTTTACTATTAAAATAAATAAAAAGAAGGATACTAGCATGAGCAGTTGATGACTTTTTCCTCTCCTTCCTTGGAGGCTTCCTTTGCCCCATACTTCCATCAAGCTCCAAAGTAGTTTCCTGCGTAGAATTTAATAACCTACAAAGTTCTGAAAATTTCGGGGCTATTTCAGCACCGTGCTAAACCAGCAGAATTAAAAAGTTAGGAAGGAAGCAATTGGCAAACACTACATGCAGTCCAATAAACATGGATAAGGTCTCTGCCACATTGAGAGATCCTAGATTGGAACGTGAACATGCATGCAACGCATTTTTTCTCTATCAAGCATGCAACACATTTTTTTCTCCATCAAGCATGCAACACACCACATACAAACATTTGAGCAATAAATATTGAGAAGAGAACTACTTCACATCCAAAGGTTTCCATTGGGTGCTAGCATCGAGTACTTTTTTACATGGTAGAAAAACATGTGTGTCTACATATAAAAGGCTTAAGTAACACAAAAAAAAATATTTGAAGGAAATAACAGAAGAAGAAAAAAAAGACCTCCAAACCTGCATGAGCTGCATACTGACTGGCCTTGACCGGTTTTTTACAAGCATTGCAACATACCTTCACAGTATGTTAAATAATCAAATTGGATAGAGGTTATGCATAGAGATATAACCACACAAACACATAGATATAAACAATTACACAGATCAGTTAGGTAACGTTAGGTACCTTTTTAATTTTATTTTTACTTAAAGTAGATAAGTTATATAAAACACAATAGTATTCATATCTAACACAATCCATCTAGTAAAAGCAACTTGTGCATAATCAAAATATCATGTTATTTTTTTGAAGATTCTACCATGGCATTTTGATACTTAATAGACCATAGAGAGACAAAAGGCGCAACTTTTGTCCTTTCGAGATCATGATAAAGATTTTAGTCATTAAATGCATTCACATAAATACTTGGAGTAACAGTGTCTTCAGATTATAGAAGCAGAGGTCTTATTGTTGCCTCAAACACTCTCACAGGCTAAAGTAGTCACTAATCTGGTGATGATACTTGTTTGACCTATATAAATCTAAACCTGAGAGAAATGTCTTAATTTCTTAGTCCAGTAAAGGACGGTGGATGGTAGTCCTCTCCCATCCACAAGACCTCAAACCAAGGTCAAGGCCAGATTCAACCCCTGGTCCCTGGATATAAACCCCAAGGTACTTTACCTACTTTTCTGCTAACCACAAAATCATATTCCATATTAGTTACTGTATCCAAGAAGTCAAAAGGTTCCTACAGCAATCACACAGAAAACTGTATAAAGTTCCACTCAGCCTCTCACTGCACCATAATTCATATCGACTTATTTGTACATAAAACGAATTATTTTTTGTTAGAGACAGAGACTGTAGTAATTGCTGATCATCACACTGATCCAGTGTACTCAATTTGACTTTTGATGACTTTGCGATCATTTACTTTCTTCAATGTGTTACTGCAACCATCCACTACTTGAAGTTTATTCACCCCCAGAAAATAAATTCATGTTCATTTATTAGCAAAAGAAGTCACTAGAGACTTAGATGGTTAAGGTCTCCCTTATTTCCAGTTAAGAGGAAGTTATGAGTCTTATGACCACTATTGTATTACAAGCACACAGGTAGTAAATATAAGTTTCTAATGTTTAGGAATGGAGAAATAAAGAAAGTGCCAGCTTGAACAGTATTACATACGTACATGATTAGGTACAGTTTGTTCTCTGCAAAAGCGGAAATGCTCAGAATACATGGGCAAATCGATGTAATCTAAACCTTACCAGATGTAGAGGATCATCCATCGGCTTCAAACCAAACACATGCATATCTGCAGACCCATATGGAAATCATTAAACAAAATTGAACCAAGAACTGTGATGCATATGCATCTGGAAAACTAAATTTTTAGAAACAGAATGAAAATAATTAAAGTTGCACATTAATCTGCCAAAGTTGATCAAAATGGTCTTAATTATGTTTATGGATATATAGTATTTTAATGTCGAATAAAAGATGTTCCTAGTCGATTATCATTAACCTTGTGACCGTAGAACAAGTACACTTCTTTATTAAAGCCGTGTCCAAATTAATTAAAAATATCACCTTCTTCATCAAGTAAATTGGCTTCATTTGCCTCACTTAATTCTCTGCAGATTATTTGAGCAGCAAACTTGTGATGGCCAACTCCTTCTGTACGGAGCATACAGGGAATGAGGTTAATAAGAAACCAAACAGCCAATGCCGTAGACTATAGTGAGGCAGAGTGTAGAAATCCCACATAACGAACAAGACTACATGCAAAGGTCATATAGTACCTGTCATGCTCTGTGAGACATTCACGCCCGCCAGAAGCCTTGCCATGACGGCCATCCTCCCATTTCCAAGTGGACAGACCATTGAGACTCGTATATTCGGTAGGTAACAATCAGCACCACTCACTTCCACTGTCGAAAAATGAGTCCATGTAAAACCGTACGAACATTATCCAGCCTTGCATTACCACAGAAGAACTGAAATCACTACGTGGATTGTTAGCCTGCGAGTAAAAATAAATTCATATAGCAAGCACATTTCAAAATGCAAGGCCAATTCACAATTACAAGCACGAAAGAATCCATCTTTTTTCGCAATTCAAACACATAATTAACCGCTACTCTAAACCCAAATTTAGCACAAAAAAAAGGGATTCATCGATGTGCGACTGCAATCCAAAACCCTATCAAAACCTTCAACCTAAGGATCAATTCGAATAAATGCTTAATCAACCACTTCA
Organism: Cydonia oblonga; assembly: GCA_015708375.1. NCBI lineage: Eukaryota > Viridiplantae > Streptophyta > Magnoliopsida > Rosales > Rosaceae > Cydonia > Cydonia oblonga. Next base: position 5,946 of record JADOBS010302776.1, on the reverse strand, counting down.
AACAATCGAAATAAAAAATCAAGCAGCCGATGAACCTCACCTACACCTCAGTCCGTGCTCGCAAGATTCCTCCGAACAAAAGCCCTCGAAATTATCGGAAACGACACCGAATCGGCAGCAATCGAAAGTCTCCGCGAGCCCGGCGCAGGCAATGCTCGCAGTGGCTGAGCAGGAAGAGAATGCGCGAATGCGGAAACCCTAGAACAAAAGGGGAGAGAGAATTTCACTTTTCTTTTTTTTTTTCCTTTTTGGGTGTGAGATTTGAAACTGGAAAACGATAATTTTGTGTGGGTGGGTTTTCTGTATTTTCCGTTTTCTGCTCCTCCGAGGGAGAGGGGGAGAAGAAAAGAGGGAGAGAAGAAGAGGTGGCAAAGCTGGGGAACGCCGAGAGATTTTTGTCTTTTTCCTGAATTTGTTTGGCCGCGCGTTTGAAATTGTAAGCCAACTGCCGACACGTGTGCCTCGGCCCCCCGGGTTTCAAACAAATTTCAGGAGATGAACCTGGTTAGGGATAGATTTTAAGAAAAACTAATGAAAAGAGTTTGAAATTTTTGAGTTTTAACGATAAAGATAAAATAAAATGTAAAGTGAATAGTATCAGGATTGACTTTTTAGTGTAAAAATATGGTTTTCATTAAAGTGAACAGTACCAGGAATTTTAGCCTGTATTCTATACGGCACATCCTAATTAGTGAATCATAGCAGAAAATTGAAATACCTCTGTGAGTCTTCCCTGCTATTGAAGAGGTGGATTTTCGTAACAAAATCACCGGCTAATCTCTTTTTTAGAATAAATAAATTCAGGAGAAGTACATATACACTATTACTAAACTTTGATTTTCAGCTAACCAAGCACCAATTTTTCCATATGTTTCTTGTTGGAAATATTCTTGACCCTATTGATAACGAGTGGGACCAAATAATTCAATCAGGGTAGTTGTTGAACCATACCATATAATTTCAGCAACTACAAAAGTGGCAAAAATGACAGTAGCAATCCTATTGGGTGATGTTTTGACTCTCGTGCCAATACAGTAAAATATTTATAAATATTTTTTTTTATATGCCTAGGGAATGTATGACAATGTATCTGTGACATGTAAATTGTTCTCATAGTAATAACATTTGGTAAGTTCTATTTTTTATTGTCTCTGCATTATACAAGGCGTTTTTTGTACCCATAATTATGTTTTTGTTTTAAAATTTGCATTTGATTTATTCAATTTAAAAATAATAATAATAAAATAGTGCAAAGAAACAATAAGGAAGTGCAACGATTACTTCTCGTAAAACCTTTTAATCCTAGCAATGTTTTGAGACACCATAATTGTAACGCATTCTTCGCAATAAATTTTACCTTCACAAAGGATCAAACTTATGTAACTGCAAACAAAACTATCTCCATATCTTTACATCTTACTCTTACTAAGTGATTAGAGTAACCAAGCGAATGTCACAATTTTAACATTTTACGTTGTTTCAAAATCTATCCAGTTTTGTGCATCAACGCCAACTTTTCTTTTCTTTTTTTCTTACCTTCATTTCTATTGGGTTGAAAACCAAATTGAGTTTACTGGAATTTGAAGATGGTGGTAAACCAACCCAACAAGTATCCATACAGACTTTAAACATGGAGCTATGGGATCCAAGCCCATTGACTATATAGCCCAAGCCTAACTCCTCATATAACCCTAAAGAACCCAGATCAACCTTCTGGGCTGGTTAAGGCCATGGTGACCAAGTTATGTTGAATTTGGTCTTCGTGATGTTCCTCTTAGGCTCATTATAATAAGATCTAGCTTTTGGGCAATCTTATTAGTGTCATATTACAATATGTTTACATGATTAGGTAGAGGATCCTCTCTGTATTCACTTTATTCTCACTTTGTTCTCGTAGAGGATCCTCTTTGTATTCATTATGTTCAGTTTTATTCAGATACTATTTGTGTTTAATTTTAAATAAATAAAAAATCAAATAATTTATGACCACATAATACACGATGAATGGCTAAGATGTGAAAATTCTTAGGATCCTTACAAAGTGGATCTTTGTAGGGATCTGGATGGGATCCAATTCCATATGTTTCTGACACTGTTATTCTCACTGTCGTTTGATTTCAGCATTGTATGTGAGAGAGAGAATAATAAAATAGTGTATTTATAGTTGGTTGGGGCAATGCAGATGATTGACGACCACTAACATGCTACATTCAAGTGTAATTATATTATATCATGCGATGCAAGATTTTAGTTTCATGATTTCAACGTACATATTTTTTACGCCTTCAGAAGCTAAAGTTGAATGATCGAAGTGTCCTTTAGGTTCAGTCGAAAAGATTGAAGCATTGGATTTTGAAATTCTGACATCATGCACGAAAATGAGAGATAACTGTTAATCTCACGCCCCAACAATGAAAAAAATAGGAGTGTTGTCAAGGAAGATCAACACAATAATCATGATTAAGCAAATATCCATGCCAGAAGCTTAATTGGGAAACATAATCAGTGAGAAGGGTTTTGGTTGATATAGGGTACCCCTCATGGTATACCTTGGGCAGGAAGGAAACTAATGCAAACAATGGGTCCATGCATGATGCAATGCAGTATGTACTACTATTGGTCCATTAGAAGAGAGAGACTTATATGAAAGGAGTTCACCGTTACAGTGGCATCATGAGTCACTAATACAAGGTTATGGGTACAACTCTCTTATCTTTGTATTAGTGGTTTGAAACACTATGACAAATGTGTTCCACCTAAGCCATTCTCCCAGTCAAAAATTTCTCCTATCTAATTTTCTTTTATGTGATCTTTACACCTTTTTATGATGCATCACTATATTCTAATGTGAGTATTTCTATAACATGTCATGTGAATAATTAGTAGCGGAGTTAAATTGGGGGTCAATGGCTGCTCATAACCGCAACAACTTCCTCATCCATGATTTTTTTTTTTTTTTTTGGTATATTTATCTTTGACCCCAATTAGTGAGAGTGAACAACATTGAATTACAACCTATTGTTGCTTCTTCATTCTCCAATTTTCTTCTTTCTTTCCCATGTCTTCCTTATCCTTTTTCTTGTGTGCAAGTTGCAACCCAATGGTGCACACCACACGCTCTACGTAATGCTTCCCTCAAAAAGTCTTGGCAAGCAAGTCTTGACAGTCTGCTATATATCTTGGGCACACCTTGACAGATGTAGATGTTAGAAGAACACAATAGTTATTGATAGATGTCATCACAAGTTTTCGACGAATGTTGATAAATTTGGATAGGCGATCACCAAATGCTCGACGGAATAGTGCAATGAAATTTTTTTCTTGGTTGAAATCATGACCTCGTTGTTTTAAAATTCTGACTCTATCATTGCATGCGATAGTGTGATCGTCCTAAATTTTTTCTAACCCAATGAAGGTGCGTACGTATGTAACCACGTGTCAATTGAATGGTGATGATTGTGGACCATGCGATTGATTGATCCAATATAATGATGATTCCTCTTCTTCCACTACTCGATCGGACCCTGTATATAAATATATTGATCGATCTTTAAAGGTTCCGGCATTAAGCTAACCAGTTATCACAGCTTTGCACCCACAGATGGGGCATCATCAAGGAGCATGCGCCACAAATTAATTGACATACAATTCTCACTTTAGGGTATCAACTTCGATTTCTTATTTTTTTACCGTCTTCTCTCACTTTAGAATGTCAATGTCAAGGCTCACGATTCATAAACAAATTATTTGAGTGCACAAAATTGACAGATTTTTTAATACATATAAGCTTTAGCATGGTCTGATATCTACATAAATTCCACTATATTAGAATCCGTGTTAATAAACGTATCAGTTTTATGTGTTCAAATAGTATGACCGATTATTTAACCACCATAGAATAAGTAATAAATATTTGGATGAGACTGGTGTGGGTATTATGATTTCTATGATGGTGGCTGTACGAACCCTCCACCAGCATCGTGCCTTGCGAACGTGGGGAACCAGTTTGGTGCAGTGTTAAGTGGGGGAGCAAGGCTTGGCCCATACGTTAAGATCCTTCAATGGTCCTACTCAATATTTTCATACATAGGACTTTGCAAATTAGGCATTAAAAAGGTATTAGTAACTTTATCAGTGTGTACTTAAGAAATTTTTTTTTTGGAGGAGTGTACTTAAGAATTTAGTTTATAGTGATTGCCACATTGCCACATACCTACTCTATATTTTATAGAGAAAAACCTACTTCGATTTTGTTAAGATTTTAAAGAGAGGTTTATCGCCGGATTCTCTTTGTGAGGATTTCGAGGATCCTCTAATCATTTTCGTTCATTGTACATCGTGTGACCAGTTTTTATCAGGTACTGTTTATATTCAATTTTAAATAAAAAAATTTACAATAATTTCTGACCGCACGATGTACGATGAACGGATGTGATTGAAGGATCCCCATGATCCTCACAAAGAGGTTCCAACGAGAATCCTCCTGGAAGATTTTAGATAGATGAGACAATTGTCTACTACTAAACACATTGATATTGTATTCAATTTACGTCTTATTACTTGCACAATATGGTAAGCGAGAGTGTATTTAACATAATTAGAATTATAACCACTTGAGATAAATCCTATTAAATTTTATCAATTCTTCAATGTGACCCGGACACGATGCCAAATATGATTCCCTTTGACATAAAACAAAAACATATTACCATGCACAATAAAATGAATAAAATAATAAAAAAACTTTATAAGATTAAGATCCCCATTTCATTCATATTTAGACTGCGCAGATGGCAAGCATGAAAACGAACTTTCTTAAAAAAATTAATTAATTTAATCTCTGTTTTTTTTTGTTCAACCGAGGTCCCGATCTCTATTTATATTTTGCAAGAGGAATTTTTTCAGTATAACGTGAATAAAAATCATAACACAACTAGATGAATGCTTTAAAAAAAATTTACAATCATTTATCCTGGTTTGGTATTGTTGTGCTTTAAAAAAAGCTGCTTCTGCTGTGCTGTGAGAATAATCGGCTGTGAAATAAAGCAACAGAGTGTTTGATAAATTTTTTTGTAAAAGTGCTTTTGAAAAAAAAAAACAATATTATAGTGTTTGGTAAACTTTTATGTAAAACAGATGTGAAAAAAAAATCAGTTTTTCAAAGTTGGATTTTACAGCTTCTTGTTTTTGGTTTTTTTTTTCACCCAAAAATGTGAAAAAAAACTGAAGCTGAATATTTACCAAACACAAAAAAGCTTCCAACTTTTTTTTATATCAACTTTTTTCAGAATCACATCAGTACCAAACCAGACCTTAATGTACCAATATATGACACAGTGAAGACTTTTGTCGGCACGCAAAAACAAAAAATTGACCTTCCACGAAAATAAAATAAAGAAATAAAATGTAATGATGCACAACAGAACAAACAAGTACAAATATTCCCTGTTTGATTCCATCTCAATGCCGCCTACTGAATCCGTCACCTTTGCTCCAACTTCAAACTCCACCTTCCCACACAGACGGGCCCTATATATATTCCACTCACTTGGCGGTCTCTCTTCCTCTTCTTAACACTCCTTTTCTTGCTCTGCTCTCTCTCAAGCTTTGAAATTTGATAGCTTTTGCAATTGGAATTTCAGAATCCTGATCCAAATTTGGTTCATTTGTCTGCTCAAAAACTCGTGAGTGAATCAAAAACTGAGTTTATCTGTTTTTTAAGCTTTAATTGATTCTTTTTTATTCAATTCCCGCTATTTAAGGTGAAATAGTTGGTCTCTGTTTGGCTGGCGAGAAAATGGAGGAAAATTTGACTTGGGGGTTATCAACGGTCACTAATGGAGATATTTTCCACTGACAAAATATCTGATTTCAGATTCTCTTCCTTTTTGGGTTGGTTCTGCGGTCCAAATTGATCAAAATTAAAGTTCAAGCCTCGTTTGCACG
>JADOBS010302775.1:0-15272 GCA_015708375.1 Cydonia oblonga | reverse complement strand
GTTTGGGGTCAAATTGGAGAAATTTTTCATTGTGACGGGAATAGGGATGATACATTATGTGTTTTTATATAAGTGGTGAGAAATTGTATTTTTTAAGTTATTAACTTTTTAGCACACATAATATTTCACCATTGATATAGTGACACGTGGTGTACCACTCCGTGGTCCAGTCACACTGAAAAATCTCTCGTCAAATTGGTATGTTAAATCACTTGATAGGTCATTTGTAGTCGTTCATAGTTAATACTGTTTCTACTCTAAAAAATTTGTTACATAACATAAAATGTTTCTATTGACTCTAAAAAATTACACAGACTAAATGGCACGTAGGCCAAAATTACTAGGAGCTAACTACGTCCTTTGGTGGGTTGTGGTGAAATGCGTTGTTGACTTCTGAATCGAGTGACTTCGGCTAAGAAAGAAACGCTATGGGCCTTGACTTCTATAACCTGAAGATAAGGTTATACATCGCTGTGAAGTTTGAAAATTGTTCTGCTATCTATCTGCAGAACTCTGAAAATAACACCTCACTTTGCCGAGAAAACTGATGAAGTGACCTCTTTTGGTGAAAGAATTAAAGATTCTCTGCCGACTGAAACTTGAGATAATATAATAAGCCATAGACTTAGGACTTCTAAGCCAAACTAATTTTACAACTCTGGCATTGTTTATCAAGTTGGTCGTCTTTGCTGGTTGCTTTAGGAAAACCTTGTCTATCCAATCGAAATTTGTACTAATGGTTAGTGAAGCAGTTAGTTTTCACAAAAAGGTGTGAAGAAATTTGTGTTAAGTGATGATTTGTGTGTTGATTTAAGGGTCCTTTCTATATTGCAAATCCTCTTAGGGACAAATTTCTTGATGCTCAAGTGGTAGAATTTTGATAGCACTACAATTTCTCAACTTTATATGGATACACCTAGAATTATCCTCGACCAAAACTATATCACCGCCGAGTTTCACATTCTTCAACTCGAACTAGAACTCTAAACGTAGACTGATTATATGATTGATTCATACCTTATCTAGGAACCACTATAGATCCTCAAACAATCCTACTTTGTCTAGGACTCGGCCACATCATAAACTACTCCTAATCTTTAAGTAGCTAATTCAAATCTCATTAGAATCCAATCCTAATCTTCAAACAATCCTACTTCACCTAAGACTCAGTCGCGCCACTAGTTATGCATTGCTGGGCCGAGACTCACAACCTCCTTTCTGGGCTGACTTCTAATAGTTGATCCGAAATCAAGATTTCAGGCCCAAACATTCTTGATCTTCTTTTAAACTAACGGCTCCATACACATGGGCCAATAGTGCAAAATTGGGTATAAGCAATTCCACATGAACAAATAGAATTTCTTATTTAAATAATGGATCCGACTACAGTACAAACATGTACTGAATACGAACATCGAAAATATCATCTTTTAATTGGCTTAATACACCATATGTATAGATCATTTACAATACGTATTTGTACTAAAAACAAGTCAGCAATAACATGAAATGCTTCATATTATCATCATAAACTGAGGAGAAATTTGCTTACAATCCGCCGTTGACGACTGAGAAGCCGACTGCGAAAACAATCCCACCTAAGGCGCCGTGGTAAATAACCATTCTGCTACCGGAGTAAGACATCACAGCCCAAATGGAGAAAACAATGCCGGAGCTGCCAATGGCCAAGCCTTTAACCAAGCCTTCCTTTAACCCCAGCTTTATCGTCCGGTGCAGAGCTGCACAAAATTGTACTATAGTCTTGTTTTCTCCAACGAATGCATAAACAGTTTTAAGGGAAGATACTGCCTGCTCGGCTATTGTCCCGGCCTTAATGTTCTCTTCTCTTCTCTTCCTCGCTAATCCGGTTAAAGTTCTTCCGCAAATCCAACCTGGGACAACCAGAAGCAATGCGAAAGGGAGTCCCACCATGGCCTGTTCCCACAGCAGTACAAATGCCACCATGTAACCCGCGATGAACGTTGACACTTTGCTTAAAAAATCTGGCACCTGATCATTCATATTTTAGAAATCGGACTTTGGACTGTACCAATTTCATATACTGTGTGCGTGTGTGTAATTCTCTGGAATTTCTCATACTGTGTACGTCAATTTGTAATTGTATTGGTTAGTCCATATAACTTCAATCCAACAAATACAGTCTTTAATTTTTTACATTAAAGATTTGAAACTATAGTTATATAATAATATTAGTTGATCATATTCTCTGTTTTTTACCTACATACAATTTTTTACCTTTGATTGCAGACTATTTTTTTGGTTAATTTCTCATTTCCCTCTATTATATCATCCATGAAATGAAGAAGAGAAAAAGATTTCTTGTATCCAAATTAGCACAAAAAACCTTCAAATTCTCTCATGCCTAATGTTTTTACAAAAAATGTCTCTTGATCACCATGAAAAATGGAATACAGTATCACTCACCTTTGAATTTGATATTAAGAATGAAGAATAAACGGATGTGCTTTTAATGTTTTATTGTCAAGTCTTGATATAGTTGTCCATGTATATAATGAAGAATAAATGTATAGTCACTCACATTTGAGTTTGATACCTAGGTGCACAAAAGAACGAGATTCAGGTCACCTTTGAATATGAAGAATAAATGCATAGTCACTCACCTTTGAATTTGATATATAGTTGTTCATATATATTTTGTCCATTTTAGTCTAAAGTGTGACACTCCTAATGTGAATTTCTGACTTCGTCACTGTATATAATTAGAATTCAGAAAATAGATTTGTAGGATCCAACCTTTTCACCAAGCACATCTTGGATGACCTGAATGTCGTTTGAGATGCTTGTGACAACCTCGGATGTGCTTGTTACATGTAAATCAAAGTAACCTACATCTTGCCTTAATACTGCTTTCAAATACCTACTTCTCATTCTTGCAGTTTGTCTCTCCCCTGTTCTTGTCCAACAATAAACCTCTAAAACAATCACAGTTACACAGAAAAATTACTTTATGCAAAACAAAGCAAAACAAAAAAAGAGAAAAACTATAAAACTCTTTTAACGCTTAAGATTGGATCGCATCGGATTGATTACCTAAGAAACAAGCAACCCACGACGCCAAAGCGAAGTACACGAAAGCGAGTACTCCGTCCTGCATGAGGCCATTGAGATCAGAAACCAACGTTACAAACTTGAGATTGGGTTTTCAGTACTGGTTTTTCAGTGTTTGTGCGTGTGCATGTGTGAGGAGTGAGAAGGTCTAGAGAGAGAGAGAGAGAGAGAAAGAGAGAGACCTTATTGATATAACGGTGCAAAATATGTGCGTCGAAATCTGAGGCTCCATGTCTGTCCGCTCTCCCCATAAGGTTAAACAAGCGGCTAGCGAGAACGGCAAGAAACCGCGATGTGAATCCATCAAAAATTGCTCCAAGCAACCTTAGAGTCATCAACAACATGTCCACTCTGTCTGCATGCGCGAAAATGGAGCGTATCGACCCGTTTTTCTTCTTCTTCTTTTCTCCATTACTACTCTTCTCTGCACTACTCATTTTTTCTGTCTCTCTCGGAGATGATGACAAGCAGTACTAACGTAATGCAAAAATAAACCTGCTGGCCTGCTTGTTTATAATGGCCACTGGATAGCATCCATCTCCTGCTTTATTGGTAGTTGGCTTATAGTGCATTCCGACAAACAATTTATGAAGTGATTTGGATAGAAAAGTCTGGAAATTATTCGTTCACTTTGGTGGAACATAGTACTTAATGCCTGCAGTGTCACGTTTTGTTGTTTTTGAGACGGGAGAAAATTGGAATTGAGTCCAAATCAGTCTTACAGAGTCTCGCTCCAAGAATTTTTTTTATAAAAGACAATATGTCGGTCTCATATTCAATTCAATTTAATACGAAATCTGTATTGTTCATTCCTTTTTGTAAGTGGAATTGAAAACATTTTATTTTGCATGTGAGGCATGACATTGAGAATAATATTAGAAGGGATGTAAATTTGCACAATTTAGCAAATTCGAATCCACAATTACAAGGGCAAATGTCATTTTATGGTTCTAGATGCCATATATATATATACATAAAGCAAAGTACAAAAAGTTAAAATGTCTACAAGGACTCGACTCGAGGAGTAAACATTTCCATTGGATTATTGTTAAAAGTATAATTTGGTATCTTATAGTGGGAGACAAACTAAGCAAAGTAGAAAAAGTTAATATATCTACAAGGACTCAACTGAAGGAGTAAACATTTCCATTGGATTATTGTTGAAAGTATAATTTGGTATCTTATAGTGGGAGACAAAATAAAAAATTTACATGACATACAAGACATTCAGTTTATCATTATGCGGCATCAATTCATCTGTCTTTTAATAATGCATCTCGAATAAGCGAAAATAATAACTCCACGTTAACTTGAATGAAATATGATTCTCTCTCCTCTAAATTTTCCTCCTCTCTAATCCTTTTATTAAATGATCACGATTAAACCACGTGAACATGTTGTGTTAACTCCAACTCAGATTGCAGTTTGTTTCACTTCCTTAGCTAGGATTATAATACTATGTTTGATGTGCTCAAGGACTAATTTAAATGAGACTAGAAGTGACTTGTGTGGACTACGGGTAGGTGATCTAATTTGAGTGAGGATCCTCGCTGGATCTTTTTCCTCGTGATCCTCACAAAGAGGATCCGGGAAGGATCCTCCTGGGTCTAATCTAGTCCTACGCGGAAGGGTATACAAGACTAGAATTGAAAGCTTGAGAATATGAAAAAAATTTGAACTGAAGTTTTTATTCATTGACCAAAACTTCAACATAATTACATGTACAAATAACAAAAACGGCTAAAAATATGGAACAACTGCATACTCTAATATAAACGAGATACTCCTAATTTGTAGGCAATCCAAATTGATTCCTAAAGAATAGGACTTCCACTACTTTAGTTCTTGTGCATAATAAAACTTCATCCAGCAGTATCCTTCAAAGAACAAACTCCCAGCTGCTTCCTTAGCTTCACGTACACAGGCAATTTAAGAAACTTAGTTAAAATATTATTCTGATCTTGACTTCTGCAATGAATCATATCAATGACTTTATCCTTGCACAGGCCACGCAGAAAATGAAATCTCACATCTATATGCTTGTTTTTGCCATGTAAAACTAAATTCTTGGACAACTTAATTGCAGAAATATTATCACAAAACACTATTGTTGGGCTTTTACTGCTGATAATGAAGTGTTTTAAGTAGCCTAGTCAGCCAAACTGCTTGGCAAGTACATGAATCTCCTACAACGAACTTATCTTTTGCTGTTGACAAGGTCACAATTTCTTGCTTTCTAGAGGGAAGTAGGATTCTCTCCCTTTTTTTTTCTTCATTTTTCCTCATTTTTTATTTGAACGATTACACTTAAATTACGTTAATATTTTATATTAATTTTTTATAACAAAATAATAGGAGAGAAGAAGATAAAAATGGATGAAAAGATGAAGGAAAAGACACCTAATCCCATCATAAAAACTGTTGGAACATATTTTGTGCAGATTGTCTATCTGCACTCTGCCACTCTGCTAACTGTCCAAAGGGTCAGAGCGGTTGAAGTCAGAAGCATGTCTCAGAACAGTCATACCATACGCATATGATAGAATCCGTCTCTAGAGGCCTCTGCAAACTGTCTAAAGTATCATAGTGGTTGGACTCATAAGCATGACTTAAAGGCTCGTAGCAGTCAGACCATGCGCAACATGGGTCGGAGTGCTACAGTATAACCAATCAAATTAGCAGTTGGGATCTAACTCAGACCTCATGAGACTTGAGTTCACAGTGGCTGAAAATGACGTGGAAAACACACGACATGCACTCCGGCCGGAGTATTACAAAATTTATTCCTATAGGTATAAGAGTATTGGAAAAGAGAAAAAGATTTTTAACTCAACACAAAAATCAACGTTATAAATGACAGATCAACGCTAATCATGACATGCATCTCCTACACTTTATGTCAAAACTAATTGCTTCACTAAGCATGAGCACGAGTTTTGACTGGATAAACGGGGTTGAGTTGACAATTGACTAGATAAATAGGGTTTTCCAGAAGTAACCAGGAAAGCGACTGACTGGATAGACATGCATTTTCCTAAGTCTTTGGCTTACTATTTATCTTAAGTCTCAGCCGGTAAAGAGTTTTTGATTATTTCGCTATCATTTTATCAGCTTTTTCGGCGGAGTGAATCTGTGATTGGTCACTCTCAAGTTATCTTTAGAGTTTGACACGCAAATGCTCGAATCACTTCTACAATAAAGACAATCATCTCATTTGAGTATTTTTGTTCATACAGTTTGATATCAATTCGACGAAGAGTGTTTCTTACGATGTCGATTGATTCAAAATTTAGCATAACATAGACTTCAAGTTATAGTTTATAGAATCCAAGACAAAGAGTGTTCCTTACGATGTCGATTGATTCAAAATTTAGTAGCGCATTTCACCACATTCAAATTATTTATGGGGCAACGAATTGGTATGTCTTCATCAGCTTTCCAGCAGTCGAAAAGACATATTTAACTCCTAATCGTTTTCGCCTAGACGCCACGTAAACTTTGCAATTTTTAGGACCCACAAAGTTATAATGAAAATAATTTTCCTCCCCGACTATATTCAATTTCACTTGCCAAAAATTTCTTTATTAACTCAATCTTAGTATTGAAAATATTTTGTGAGAAATTCAAACACAAGGGTAGTTGGCAAACAACATTAATAACTTGAGCGAGAAATTCGAGACAGAAAACTTCGGATACTTGAGCGAATGCCACCTTTGTTGAAAATCGAATACAACCTTCTTTTTCCAAGTGCTGGAAGTGGGCCTTTTTCTGGGCCGGACTCATCAAAAAAGAAAAAAGAGAAGTGGGACTAGTCTTGGGCTTAAAAAATATGAAATTATGATCTCGCATATAAGTAAGAACATCCGCGGTCGGGTGTGATGGTCCGAGACTGTTGAGCACCGCATATTTGCAGAAGAAGCGCGAAAAAGAAGCACACGAGTCATGGCGGGAAGCGACGCTCGGAAGCAGCTTCTGAACTTAATTCACGATTTCGCATCCGAAAAGTCGCACGGAGGTACAGTCCTTACCTGCACACACCTTTTCCCGTTCTGCATTCGGTTCTCTGTTTGGTTCCTGAGAAAATGTAGAGGAAAAGGAAATTTTGAAAAATCAGTTTTCACCTGGTAACGAACAAATAGAGTTCCGATTTCTTTGATTTTCAAAATTCAGTTAAAGGACTTTGCATTTTCATGATTTGAGAAATACAGAGCGAAGAGTGGTAAATCTGAGGAAGCGAATCGAAGAGCTCGGATCCGAGCTGGAAATTGCAAATGCGGAGCTCGAAGAAGCCAAGCGCACCAAGGAAACCGCCGAGCAAGAGGTCAAAGGTTACGAAGTCGAATTGGCGATGAACGAAGCAACGATTCAAACGCTGGAGGTTTGTTTGTTATTTTTCCGCGTTGTTTGGATTGAGTGATTTTGTTCTTAATTCGATTAGGTTCCGATCGGATTTTCAAATTCAGTTGAGGATTTCTCATACGCAAGACGAGATTTCCGCCGTCGGATCTGAAGTAGAAGCTCTTAAGGTATTTGAAGTTTCAGTTTCTTGAGTTTCTTGTAATTTTGTTAGCTAAAACCTTTGATTACTGATCCTAATCTTATGCTGTTTTTGTTTGGATCTTGCAAAAGAACAAAGAAGCTGCTTCGAGGTATGAAATTTTCATCTCAATTGTTTTTACTTCTGTTTTTCACATCTGTTTTTCTTTTCGAAATATTCCAATTGCTTACCTTCCTATTTTCCGTAATTGTTTACGCAGGGACGAGTTTATAAGCGAAATGTTTGAGATCAACGCTAAGATAAGGTTAGCCTCAGTTCAAAAGCAAAATGTTGTACTTGTATGCTCCATTTTATGCATATCTTGAAGGAGAAGAGAAGGCATTTTCGTATTCTTGACGGACATATTACTGAATTTTGCTTTGATCAATACTGACATTTTATAAAACTTGATCGACCGCGACCAAGCTGCAGTTTGTAACAAGTTCACCGATAATTTGGAATACTTGACATAGTTATGTGCCCCGTTTACAGTCTACTTTCACGTGATTGATGCGAGTAATATTTCAAAAGCGTTCAGTGCCTTCCTGCAGTTACTAAATTACTACTGTACTTGTTTAAAATCTGTGAATGTAGAAAGTTCCAAGAGTCAATTGCTGGCCATATTCATGAGGAAGAGTACTGTGGAGGTGCAGAAGGTGATGGCCTACGTACGTTTTGCCATTAACCTGTTGAATTGATCTCTTGACATAATTCAATTTGTTGAATCTTCTATTTGTTACGGACTAAACTCCCCCGTCTCTCTTTTAATCTTCAAAATAAATATTTCTCATAAGAGGAACACAATGATCCCGTAATGTAGGAAAGGACGAGGTTACTGAAGGTGATTTAAGAGAACTTGAGGATATGCTTGCTGGTGTGGTGTCTCGGACAACCAAAGCGGAAGAAGAATACAAAGCCGAACAGAATACTCAAAAGCAGGTGAAGAAATCGGTCTTGGAAACATTACGAATGGGTCTTTACGGTTTGCTAGAAGCTTAGCTTAAGTAATTGGATTGTATGGCACTTCTGCCTCTGCAGGTCCAGCAGGCGCTGAGCGATTGTGAAAGGAAGGTGTTCTTGATGGAGGAGACGTTCAAGGCAACGAAAGAAGTGCATGATTTGACAAGATATCCTTTTCAAGAATGCATTGGTTACCGAAATTATTCAATGCTTAGGCACAAAATATATTATTCCTCCGGACCATCGAGAAAATTTGAAAGCAAAGAAAACTAGGCATCCCATATGGCAATTATTTATTGATCATAGGTGAATGATTTTAAAGCAGTCCCAATGCTTATAAATGATTATGAGAATAGTCAAATGCACTTCGTAGGCCGTTTGAATGTTTCATCATTTGAAAACTGCCATAACTGAATGCAACCCAATCCACAAGGGCTTCTTGACAGCTTTCTTCCGAAGTGAATGCCTGTTTTAGTCATGAAGTCTAGAATTTAATTTGCTATGTTGGATTTGAAGGTCTAGCTTGCCATAAATACCATATTTGTGAGCATGACCTACATAAGTTTTGCCTTTGACGGGAAATAAGCAGACTTCAGAACTGGAACAAATCTGTGCTACTATTGGTGAGACGTTGCAGAGCAGATGCGTATGTCCCAGTTGTCATTTTGACAACGCGGACGTCCTAGGTGGATTAATTCAGTCAAGCGGGGCAAATTAAATTTTTGTAAGTAGTCTACTTCACATAACTACCTTTATATGTTCGTTGTACCTAACATGTAATGTACTGCAAATGAGAACCTGTAGAACTATAAATCTATATGCAATTTATCAATGACCACAGTTTGCCTCCGAGTTTTTTAAGGTTCGATACTGCTGAATTTGCATTTTAAAGCTTTCTATAGATTGTTTCAGCTCATTTCCGTAAACAATTGAAATTAAACGTCTATAATTATATCATAGATAATTGCTTACTACACTATATTGGAGAGCATGCATCCAACAACACACTTGCCAAATGCTAGCTGCAACCACTGCCATCTATTTGTTCTATACCACTTGCATTTTGTGTTGGTGATTCTTCGAAATCCTTTATGATCAATGATAAAAATGTAGAACTGGCCTCTTCATCACGGTTGCTCTGCACCTGCATTGATAAATTTCTACTTATTATTCCAACAACAAAAGCTTCATCTTCTTACAAAACTCAAATTGAACATGACATATAGTTTACCGAACTTGACCTTGTTAGGGAAAACTTACAATCTCTTTAGGAGTTGGTATGGCGGGAAGAATGGAATGCATTGAAACCATTCTTGGATTAGTAGACTGCACTAAGTCTACCTGTGTTGAGAATAGGGCAGAGACGGGCCGATGGTCTGAGAACTTACTTTCACTACGGAAATAAGAGAGCTGCGTCACCCCTTTTCCATACCACAGAATTCTATCACACCTGCCACCATAATTAAATTACATCTTTAGTTTTTATGTAGCAGAAGAAAGTTAAGGTATTTGTTGATCAAGGCTCATGGGAGGCCTATCGGGGGTAGACAACTGATTCTGGTTCTTACCATGCTGGAGTCCTTTGCTTCTCTCCTGATCTGCTTGGAAGCCCACCTGAATAGCGATTGCAATTTGATGAAGAATACTTATAGGTAGGTGCAAATTCTAAAGCTCCCTCCTTCCAACCCTGAAATACCCCACCATATTCTCGTTCCCTACGAAGTTGATCAAATTCTTGCAATGCTGTCCAGTCTAGTTTCCTTATCAGCTGCCTGGCTGAATTGTCCGCCAAGTATAGCCTATAGTTGAGATCCCCGAACCAGAAAATCCGACTGTTTCACAACAGAAAAATTAACCCGTTAAGGATGACATCTTTCATTCTTTGATAATTTTGACTCATTCAGTTAACTGGGGCATCCAGATACCTTATCAGTTATAAAATCTGGTTAAATTTTGAGAGTTTCCTGTGAGTATTGAGTTTTGGTTACGTTAAAGCATACTACTAGTTGTCAAAGCTGTCCTATCATTGTCAGTTTTAGGAACTCTTGTAATTATTGGGTTGAATTACTAATAACGGGAAAATTTTACTGCTACATTTCTACTGGGAGGAACACGTACTCGTGTCCTAAGATGGTGAGAGGATGAGGAATATCGTTGTCTGAAGAGGATCGAGGGAAAGCCGTTCGCTTAAAAATCTCTGAGACTTGATAATTCCTTCTACCTTCATCTCCTTTCTTCTCTCCAGAAGCTAAATGGGCAACAACAAAGCAAAAACTAGTTCTTTCGATTGTCATGCTAACTGAAACCGAACCTTTGTTTCCCAAATAACCCATGATGCCACAGGCCACGGAACAAACTTTAACATTTGAAATGTCATATTTTCTGACCAATTCACTTTTCATCCATACACTAATGAAGACTCCAACCATCTTCTTGCTTGCAATTAGCTTGTACTTACTCGCACTCTTTGGCTTTTCTTGTAGGGTTCTTGACTGCTCTCTCGTGATCTCAGGTTCGAGTTCAGAAACTTGCACGTAATTGTAGTTCTCACTAGAAATTGGATGCACAAGGGGCGTCAACCAAGGGCACCCGAATTTTTCGTTGAGAGTTTTCCCTATCAGCAGGTTCCAGTTTCTTGCTTCGGTTGGGTCTTCCACTCCTATCACATTTCGGGTCGTCAAAGGTACGATCTCCTGAAATCTGCAAGCGAAATTTCTGAGTTGTGATATCCATGCTACTTTCTCATATTAGTCGGATAAAAAATCAAGAAATTATGAACACTATACGTAATGTTGAGTTCCAAGTTTATATAACATACCCGAGAACATACATGTCTGCCGCGTCCTTAAGATTCAACCACTCATCCAAATCTACTGCCAAGCTCCCTCTGGGAGACCTTCCAGCAACATTCCAAGTTCCCACAAAGATTCTAAAACATACGAAAATGGTTATCAGACGAAGTACTATAAGATCGTACACTTTCTTGTTGCTTTCCTTCTTCCATAAATCGAAAAAATTACCTCAACTCACTAGTTGAAGTGCATGGATCCATCTCCATGGACTGAAAGAGAATATCATCCAAGTAATCCGTGCTTTCATCTTCGCCCCCATCTGGAGAAAAATTCAGTAAACTTCAGTCGGATTGAACTTACTCTGTGGACGGAAGAAGAATAAGAATGCGAATAAGAAAGAAGTCGGCATCAGATCCATGGTTAGAAGAAACAAAACCTGAAACTTGACTCAGTTGATAGGGTTCAGCTCCCTTATGCTTTCTCTTGAACCACTTTCCAAACATTCGTCTCCTCGACTTAGGTTTCTCTCCGTCCATGCCTTACTCTCCGGTCTTTCGTACGTCCATACATCAACTACAAAATAGATAGAGTACTAGAGGATCGCCGTTGTGAAACTCCGTAATACTCCTGCACCTTGCTGATCAGATGAAAGCTGTTCCCCTCCTACCATGGCGGCCTCTAGCCGCATTGCTCTGGACACAAAAACAAAACGCGGGTTTAGCTGTAAGAACATCGTATAGCCCGCCGTGTTCGGAAGCGATTCAAAGCCTAGGAACAGACAAGCACAAGAAGCTGAGAGAAAATACGGATCCGGCGGCAAACACGAGAGAGAAAACATACCGTGCGTGAGAAGGCAAAGATGGTTAGGAATTAGGATAAGTAGGGGAGGGTTAAAAGGACAATGGCTCTTTCATTTAGTTTGATTATTCGGGTTGGTTAGGTTGGTGGTTGTCACGTTCCCGTTGTGGGGATTTCTACGTGACAAGTTTATAACATGTCCAAGTCAAATAATTAGAACGCCAGATTATAGGTTTATAGCATTGGGTGCACCTACGAGGGGTCCAAAGTCCAACCAACAAGTTAGAATATCTTTGTACATATCTGCCCCTATAGTCTTCTTAAACATCACTAATGCTGCATTAACTAGCTAAATGGAGTATCTTCCATTAATTAATCACATGTTCAACTTTGTGGCTGGTTGTTAGCTGTGAGAAGAGATAATTTGCAGATCTCTTCCATCAAGGTCATCGGATCACTTGATACGAAAATTTCATCCAACGACTCACTTGTTTTGACCACTTAAAAGCTATAATAATTTTATGCCGTTAGATGATATTTCAAATGCCCGGATCACTTGATCCGGTGGCCTTGGTGGAAGAGATCTGGAGATGATCTCTTCTCGTCTTGTTGGATTATATGAGTAGGTCTGGAAAATGGGTCGTGTTTGTCGTGTTCGTGTTATACTTATTATCTTAACAAGTCCTAAACAAGTAACCCAATAACGATCCAATTTCTTTATGGATCGTGTTATTTTATGTCAGGTTAACATGTTATGTAAGAAATTATCATGTTTAATATCTAGATCTGATAAACGATATCTTGTTAGATTCTTACCCGATAACAACCTAACTTGTTAATAGATCATACGAGAATTTGATTGGCATATATATGAGTGACTGATGAAAGTGAATTTCATGACTCACCAATCCTCGATGAGAGTGAGGCCGACGACTCATCAACCACTGAGCTCTTTTGGTTTATATGTGATAAGTTGTTGCCCCAACTCCTAATAAAGATTAATGGCCAAACTCAAACTCCAAAATGAAGATCATCTCACCATTGGTCCATGTGGGAGCATGGATAATGGGGTCCAAAGTAGTAATGACGCCAGTGACTTGTACGTTGACAGGTCGTATGAATGAGTACGGTGATCAGTAAAAATATGTTAGCTTTGTAACTATATAAAAACGGTGAAGGATTTTCTTCTTTCTTAGTCTCTTTCCTCTTCTCTTTAAATAATTACGGTTAAATCATGTTAATATCTTATATTAATTTTTTTTATGAAAATAATAAGATAAAAAATAATGTATGAAAGGAAGAGAGGGAAATAAATGAAAACGGAAGGGAAGAAAATCATACTCTTATAAAAACCAACAAAAATTACAATTTTTGTCGGTTGTGCAGGCTGGCCTAAAGTTCAAATCTTCTGCACTTTGACCTTTTGTGGCCGCAATGTACCTCGTAGATTTGAACTGGCGGATCGGAATTAATTTGATCCACACTTATCCTTTGGAAGCTGGATTTTGACGTATTTTAATTAAATTCTTCTTGTTCTCATGGATTTGAGACATTCTAGCGCGAGAAGGGGATGCAATTATAGTCTTTGCAGATAGCTTTCTACCTCAAACTATAATGAGACGCTTACTCCTCAACTTTCCTTGGGGACCATTTGATTCCTTTTCCAATCATTACGCGTAAAATGACGATCTTACCCTCCCATTCTAGGACCCATCTTCATAGGAATTGAATAACTTGTCAAGTGTTTGGAAGATTGTTTGGGTGTGAAAAATAACCTTGTTAATTAACTTGTTATTGTTGCTACCCATATATCACGGGCTGAGGTTCGTATCTATATTTCTTTTCACGTAATTTTTTTCATAAGAAAACGTTTTTATTTGATGATCTCTTACATGAAAAAACGTTTTCATCGCATAAGATAAAAGGTAAATACAAAATATACGTTCGATACATGCAATTCTCTCTACAAGTTATAATATAATAAGAAATACACACAAAGTTTGAATATTTGGGCGTCAAACTGAACTTCAACCCCAAGTTTTGACAATGTATATTAACCCCCATTTATTACACAAAGAAACCTCCTTCCAAGATCACTAACTAAAACAGATTGCAGGTTTAAAAATCAGAGTGCTTTTAAACCTTAAACCCTAAACCCTACAACCTTTAAATCCTTGCATCGGAAACCAAATGCTGCCGGAACATAACGATGAAAGCTTCCACTCTCTCATTCAAATCCTCCTTCGACACCTTCCGAAGCTCCTCCTCCTCCGCATCGTCTTCAACACACTCATGCTCGCTCTCACCACCGCCGCTGTCCGATCTATTGCACATTTCATCCTCACATACCTTAACTCGTTCAACTATTTGAGGAGCTGATGGGCACCCATACTTTCTTCTCTTCACTCCTTCATTGCTTTTGAATCCTTCGGCATTGGTTTCGCCATTGTTTTTGTTTTCGCATTCTCGACCAATACTCGACGTCCCGGAAGAAATGGAGGTGAAAACAATGGCTAAGAGGACAAGGTTGAGCAGAAGGAAAACCCACGCCCGCCATTGCTCCATGAGAAACACCATTAACATAAAACGTTTCAAACATGCCATCAACACAGCTGCTCCTGCTGTGAACAAAACTGTGTTTACTCTCCCACTCTCTCTCATCTTCTCCATATGATATCAATGTGTTTGGTTTTCTCAGATGTTACAAATTGTGATATCATCTGTTTGGTCTGGTTTATATATACCAGGGGCGGGGGGTGGGGGGATGGGATTTATCTGTGGGTCTTTGGGTTGCTGAACAGGAGACTAGGAGAGGATTTTGTGGGATTTGTGAGTGCGCTTCACTTTTTCAAGGGGCAGCTGTGATGATCAGAGAGACGTGACTTATGCTTGCTTGGGGAGGGGAGACATCTAGACATATATTCACTGAAGCCTGCAGGCCCTCTGCAGTCCATGTTCTTCCCTTCAGCAACCTGCAATGCAACCGTATGATGAGTTCTCCAATTTGGATTTAGTCTTCTAGCTGCTTGTGAAAATATTCTTACGCGGAATCATTCTATCACAAGAGCAAATTACATGAAATGGGTTTACCGTCA
>JADOBS010302774.1:0-15270 GCA_015708375.1 Cydonia oblonga | reverse complement strand
GGATGTTTATTTAGTCAATTATCTATTAGTTTATCACAAAAAATTGGAAGGAAATGCATTGCATGATGGATTTAACTGATTTAAGTTGATTATATAGCGAGCTGACAAACATTATGAGTGTAGAAAACATGTAGTAATTAATGAAAGAAGTTTAAACACATCATAATCATTTATATATAATGAATTAGTACAATATTTTACACTTTATACATTGCATGGTAAGATACATGAGTGACTTAGCAAGGTCTAAAATACCGATGATATCGGAAGTATCGGTAGTCCAAAAACACGGAAATTTCGATGAAAATATTGAAATATTATGGATATTTTACACCTTGATTTGAACCTGTAGTTTAAAGTGCAGGTCATGGAACCCTAAACTATGATTCCAAAACTCAGGACCTAGCTTAGGTCACTTGATGTAAGAGTTGGTTAGAAGACTTTGTAGCCTTAACCTGACCTTGAAAATTAAGCTCATAAGAGCAGGAATTGGATCCCCTCCTGAGCAAATGGTGAGGATCCTCATGACCAACAGATACAGACTGTTGAATTTTGATTTAACGACTACAAATATAGGATATCTCTAAAAGTTATAATAATTGTAACCGTTTAGTGAGTTATGATGATTCCTACCATTTACTTAGGAGGAGATCCAATTCCATAAAAGCATGCATCAATTGAGTCAACTCAGAAGTCTTCGTAGCACCAATACAAATTTAATTTAATTTTTTCTTCATTTTTTAATGAAAATTAGCAAATTATAATTAAGAAAGAACAAAAGAAAAATAAATAAATAAATAAAATTAGAGGATGTGGCATGATGACCCATCAAATCCATTAAGAGAGAGAAAAATAAAAAGAGTGGACAAGAAAGAAATAAAAGTAAATGAGTCATCGGTTTCAGACTCTCTCTCTCTCTCTCTCTCTCTCTCTCCTTCTTTCTCCAAGCAGCTCTGAAACAAATGCAGAGAAGAATTTATACGCCTCAAAATTCTCACTCATCTTCCGCACAGTAAGTCTCCAATAGCTTTCTCTCTTACTTTCTGTTTGGTCTCCCAGAAAATACCCACAATACCAAAGTCAACAAATAGTGGATCTTACTAACTGTCGCTAGTCTTACACAACAAACTGTATATTTATTTTACTTTATTTTATTTTATTGTAATTTTTTGTTTATGTTTTTGTGAAAATTTAGTTAAAGTTCTTGCCTTTTTGTATAATCTGTGTGCTCTTGTGGATGATTGAAGGTGTTAAAAAGGGAGTAATGATTAGGGAGATGAGCAAAGAGCAGCCACCTGAGCCTCTTGATTTCTTCATTTGGACTGTTGAGGTAAACCAATTTCCAAACTTTTTCCCCCTTTTTTTTCTGGTGGCCTTTTTTGGAATTTGGATATATTTCGTGGAATTATGTAGATCTTGTGTTGCGGGTATTGCACAATTGTTGTTTAATTTTGTTAATTTTGTTGTTTGTTCATACTTTTTGGTGGGGTTTTGTTGAATTACAATGGACAATTGTAAAGTGGTAGGTTTTGGTTTTGGATGATTGTGGAATAGAACCTATTTAATCTGCTAATCAAATTAGTGAAGACTTTGATTTAATTTGCTAATCATCTTTAATACTCTGAAAAACTAGGAAATAATTTTGGGTTAGTTATGTAATAGAATGATTTACCAGCAAGCAGTGACCTTTTGAAATTCATCGATTTCGTTGGAGTTCATCTCATGTTGTTACTACTTGGAATAACACCTTCCTTCACTCATCAGTTCATCCTTCTCCAGCTACTACGATGCTTTAGAATACACACGATTTTCTTTTTTCGGTATATGGTTCTTTGAGGTGCCAAACGTTTGCCTCCTTTGTAAGCTTACAAATTTGTATATAACAATCCCAAAAGTGATACAGAACAAAATTTGGTTGCTGGTACAAGACCTTATTATCCTTTTCTGTTCACTTAGTCAGTAGCTCAGTACCCTCCTCGTATCGGGGGTTTGAAAATTGTTTTTTTTTTCTTTTCTGGTTGTATAATGATGGATTATGTTTCTTTGTTACTCTGCTCAAGAAAACAAAAACGATGACATAAAGCTTAAATTTGGTCTCTGACTTTGAACTTGTGCAACAGATTGCCATACCTAACAATTAGAAGTTACCAATAAATACGTTACAGTGAAATCGTGAGATAAACACACTACCTCTTGATGCGCATATTTGGTGACAAAAGAGGGTTATTGAGTAGAAAGCAATTATTCTGATGAAACATACAGCTAAGTTAGCATTGTTATGTTTCCCTTTGCGCTGTACTATGTGAAGCAGTGTCCGCTGATATTGATCAAGTCTAATAAATTGAAAAGAGAAAAATAAGAGTTCAGTTGCTCTAAACTCTGTGATCAATGCCTTATAATATATTCATCCTTCTTGGCAGTCGATAAATAAGATGTATATGGCCGAGTCACATGCATTCTCATGTTTTTTCCCCATTGTGTACAGGATGTTGGTTTGTGGTTGGAAGAAATAAAACTGGGCAGTTACCGGCAAACTTTTAAGGAAAATGGTGTCAATGGAGAATACCTGGAAGGCATGTCAATGTTTACTACTGAGCAGATTCTTCGGTTTATAAGACGTTGCCACATGAAATGGGGAGACTTTATCACGCTGTGTAAGGAACTAAGGCGAATTAAAGGTCTGTACTTGCTCTCCCTTCCGTTTATTTTTTGCCTAATCTCGGCAAGATTTAGGATCATCTCTGCCATATTTTTTTTATGCACAAGTACAGATGACATCTGATTTATGCAAAATAGAGTTGTTCAAAGTAAAACAGAAAAGCATGTATTTATTTTGATTGGGGAGATGGGTTAACTATGCATGCTTCGTTTATCTCATGCATTCAATTGGTGTACGCATAACACCATATATTTACAAACGGGGTACTGCATCCCTCATTCAATAGCATTGCCAAACTCACTCTTGATATCGTTATCCTAGCAAGTTCAGACTTGAACCTATCTGGAATATCATCCCCTTGAGCTACATATGTATTCCTTTTTCCTCTTAAATTTGAATTGCACCTAGATTCCATCTGTGTGTGCACTGAAACCAATTTTATGTCTAGTGGCTTGCCTAAAAGGGGAGCAAAAGGTCCGCAGACCATGGTGGGCTCCGTCTTGCCTCTCAGTAGTATTCGTCAAGGTGGCCAAGCGTAACAGACAATCACGAGTTGTTTCCTTGAAGCTGGAACCGTAAAGAAAGATCTTCGTATATGTACCTACTTAAGTTTTCGTTTTTCCTTAGAGAACAGAAAAGTAGGAAAGTACTTTTTTTTCTTCTTTTTTCTTGAATCTGTCAAGTTACCTGTTCTTCTCTGGAGAACCCTGTTTAATATATCTTTTTATGTATCTATCGCTGGTCTTTCGATCTTTATATGATTGTTTTTCTTTGAAAACCATTAGGCATTCAAGTTCTTGTTGCAGATTATCCTAAGGCTGCTGCTTCCCACAAAACTAATGAAATAGAAAGTGGAGTTTTACTCTGAAAAATTTGTTCTTATTAGTGATTTAGGCCATCTTAATTCGATAGGAAATTTATATAGTCAACTCAACTTCATTACCGAGAGGTCTTGTATATCCGCATTTGGCCACGCTCTAACTTGGGGACTCGCGTGCGGAGCTGCCCTACCATTAGAGGGCTGCCCCAGTGGCGGGCGTATACAAGATTCCTCCTTCAAGAGCAGAAGTTTACCTCTTTTGAGATCTTGGAAGTTGGGGTCGATTAGGTTCAGAGTATGTGCTGATTGAGCATCTGGATTCACTCAGAAACCCAAGTCTCTGGCAGATGAGATCATAAGAGACACGGAAGACAAAGACAAAGGCAACATGGTTTGATTCCGCTGTCTCTACATTACCTAAAAAGGGGACGTTGAGAGATTTGCTCGAATGTGGAGTCACATCGTCAACACATTGCTGAAGGGATTATGTCTACGTACGGAGAACTTGGAACTTGCATGTAACGGGGTGAAAAGTAGCGAACACCCGCAAGTTATTCTCCTACACCGGCAAGCATGGAAATGGTCACCTACGGTTCACTTGTGTTTGTTTTTGTCAAAGTTGTAAATTATTTCGTTTTGTTGAGAAGTATGGTTTATCATCTTCGGCTTAAAAAATGAAAATATAAACAATTTAGTAAGTTATGTTCTCGAATTTTGTTAATCTAGTTACTGATATCGGGCTTTATGATTTTGAACTTGGTAACACTTAATCTTTACTTTGTCAAAAAAAGTTTCGAGTTTAAATCTAGTGGACAATAGACATTGATAAAAAGAAGTTATGCACAATTATGCAAAAAAAATGAGTGAGGATCATCACTGGATCCTCTTTGTGAGGATCTCGGGAATTTTTTAATCACATCCGTTCATCGTACATCGTGCGGTCAATTTATGTCAGGTACTATTTATATTTAATTTTAAATAAAAAAATTTACAATGATTTCTGATGATGTACGATGGATGTGATTCGAAGATCCTCAAAATCCTCACAACGAGGATCCGGCAAGAATCCTCCTGCCAAAAAAATAATCTTTGCGTGAACCAATGGTGGTGTATGTGTCGAGAGTGATGGTCTATCATAGGGGCCGATTCTCTTTCCTTTCCTCCCCTCTGTTTGAACACTCAGAATTTCATCTTTGTGAAGAGAAGAAATAAAATATTGCAAAAGGAGGGGAGGGAGGGGAGGAAGAAAGGGAGGGGATAGAATCCCCTCATAGACTACTAATGACGATAGGATAATGGCAAAACATGATCCGCTATCCATCCTGAAATATGTCACCTTTTTTCGACAGATGAATAATAGTGTGGGGGCTTCTCAACTCTTTTTATAGGGAGCACATCTCAATCAAAAGGTACCAAACAATTAAAGATCTATTTTCACGTAAATAATTAAAATTAAAACCATATCTCACTTTTTTTAGTTATGCGTACATGATTGATTTCTAACCACAAATATATGTAGATTACATTAAAAGGCCCGTAAACATTAGTGGTTAAAAAAGTTACAGCTTGCGCAAAAGACGGATCGAATATTCTTCAATTGGCTAATTATTAGGATTACAATCATTTTTATGGAAGTGGTTAGAGTCAACTATTTTTTTGGATCTAGATTCTCAAATAATATGTGGACAAGAACCACAATGTAAGAACTAGGTTAAAGTTATAGGAATGAGATCCTTCCTTTCCTTCTAATCTACCAAGTTCAGGGATCCAAATCATTGAAATTTGATCTAATGGCTAAAAACAGAGACCTACTTTGAAATTTATAATAACTTTAACCGTTGAATCAAATTTCAATAGCTAAGATCTCTGAACGTGATGAATTAGGAGAAATAAATCCGGAGATGATCCTTTTTCAAAGTTATAAACCATAGCCAGAACTGGAAGAGGGAGAGCCTAGGAGCCTAGGATACCCTGTTGAAAAGAATCCAGTCACCAACTAATCCCAAATTCGAAAAAGTAGTTCCCACCTGGAAATATATCATTCGTGTCTAATTTGGGTTATGTATTATTAATTAGATGTTGGCTACAACACTACCATCCAGGTCAGCTGAATAGTGTAAAGCACCTTTCATTCTTGATTAATCCGGTCTTCCACAAAGATAATGATTTTGGCACTTGTCTTTAGAGAGAAATTTTGATCGGACTGTCATACGGACAATTTTTTATTAGTGTGATCAACCTTGCAAGACCAAAGGCTTCGAATGTAGGAGGCTTCATGTTCTGTGGAAGAAATCTTACAGATGATGTGATCGAAGAGGAGTGTAGAAGGCTAATCACAATGCTAATTTTGATTAGTGACACCTCAAGTTGAAGTTAGTAAAATCTAAACAACCCAATAACAGTGTGTATCCAGCTGATGTGATAATGGTGTTTTCCATGCCCAACAGAAAACATGAGAAATCGAAACAGTAAGTTATGCAACAATGTCAGTTACTCCATATAAAATAAAATAAAAACAACGCTATTTACTCACAAATTTCGGTTATTCTTTTATCCAAAAAATTGTTTCAGGATATAGTGTGCAACAAAAATAGAAGAACACATCACTCCCTCCATGCATTGCAACACTCACTGCACCAGTAACTTTATTAGGCCAGAATATCTGGACGTTCAGTTGAGTAGAGCCATCACTGTGAAGTGCCTCAAAGGTGGTTACTAATAACATTTAGGTTTAGACGACAATATACTGCATGCAGGCATGTTGCTTAGGGGTTGAAGGTACGTAGACACATTCATATATATGAACGGTTGAATGTGTATGCGGTCGAAGATTCAATGAATAATAATTTAATGATGAAAAATCTCGATGCATACACTAGTGCCCACTAGAAAGTTTTGCTTCATAAAGTAGATACGTGTAAATGTATATGTTGATTGATAAATACATACTGTCGGGTAAAGATAAACTCTATCTCACGTGTGTACGTATGCTTATGTTAGGGTGTAATGCTAGAGTGAGGTCACATGCGCTATGCATTTCAGGTAGATGGAGAAGAGAAAATTTAAAGTGTTGGATATTGGGGGAAGCGAGTAAACTGAAACTACTATACTACTCTTAATTACCTTCTTAATTACGTGGAGAGCTATCTGCTAATTTATAGAACCAGTAGGGTTAGGGTTTGCGGGAGGGCTTTAAAATTTGTGTTTCAGGGAGGAAAAAAATGAGCGACACTAATCTCTCTTTTGACATTATTGCTGCTTCCACAGTCACTGAGTCTTGTACGGAGGCCGATCTCAATGAGCGAGGTGAATCGTTCGACCCGAATCCAGAAACGATCTTGATCAAGTATTTGTTTAACAAGTTGGCAGGACGGGCAACGCCTGTGGAAGATGTGATCAGACATATTGACTTGCAGAAGGGCATGCCTCCAGATGCTAATCAAGTTCCTCCAAGTAAGATTAACCCTCCCAATCAAAGTAAATAACCACGACGTATCAATCAAATATCTCAGAGATATCAAGACGTACTAAAAAATGGATTATCTTATATTAGCCGAGATTTGAATATATTTAGGGTTGGTTGTTTAATTTTATTTTGTTTCTAGGTCTTTTCTGTCATGGGGATGAAAACCGATCAGCATATTTCTATATATGTGCCGAGGCAGTTCTTGGTGATGTTAAAACAACAAGGCCAACTTCTAATGGGTACTGGAAGCTGCTTAGTAACGAACAAGTGCACATTCAAATGTCCGGTGTACGGAAGGGACCTTAAGAGGCCGATGAGGGCAGCGTCTGAGACGTGTTTTAAAATTCGGGAATACTACCTGAATCCAGAGCTAGAGCCTACAAAGCCGATTATGACGGGACTATATCTAACTTGTTTTTTCAAGAAATTGTATGTTTGTGAATTCATAGATGAGGACTCAGAGTTGAGACTGAACAGAAGGGTGAAATAGCCTCAATAGCGGTACGCGGGGGTGATCCGCTATTTATCTTGCCGGGATATCTGCCGATCGGCCTCTGACTAATACGTGCACCGTTAGATGCTCCTGAGCCGGGGGAGATCCTCTTGATACTTTGTTCATCGGTGCTCCTCCCTCTCCTTCTCCATGGGATCAGGAGAGTGATGATTATTGACGACTGACTGTTTGTTCATTTTGCATTCTAGTTCCTCTATTATTTAGTTACCATTTTTATGGATTTTAGTTTGGATATCATCCATCAATTTTGTCCTTGACATCCTGAGATTTGGTTGACTGGGATTTGAGAATACTGTAATCTCAATTTCCCGCTGGCATGCATGTATGCATATATACAACCACTAATCTTACTAGGTGGGACTGGCTGTATGAATCTCGCCACTGCGCTCAGTTTTGCGTCATGTATTTTCTTAAAGTCTTTTTCGAAGTCTTCTTAGGTCTTTGTCTATCCAATTGAGTTGAGCCTCTCTCTTGAAATAGCATATTCTAACCGAAAATATGTAGATCTTCGATTTACATGTTCAAACCACTTTAACCGATATTCTCTCACTTTAATCAGAGCATCTGTAGGTCTTCGACTTACTGATTCTTAATTCTGTCATTTCTCGTGTGCCCACACACCCAACAACTATTCTCATCCCCACTAAACTCATTTTTTGCACGTGTATGCATGTATACAATGAATATATATATGTGAGTGCGTGTGTGCGCCCGCGTTACTAGATACTGAGATTCTCCCCCATGAGTGAACGGTTGGCCATTTTCTTTTATCCTTTGATGCGCAGGAGAGCAAAAGCTCTACCACATATGGTGAATGGAAGAAGTCCAAATTGTACTTATTCCAAATCGTCCCATCACAACACAAAAATGAAAACTAAAAAGCTAAAAGCGAAATTGTTATCAAACCAGCCTAATATTGTCATTCCACAAAGATAGCAATCCGGGACTCACTCTTTTTCTCCAAACCGATTGAGGAGATCTACAATACTAGCCCTTCCATAAGCACAATGCCATTTACTCATTTAAAAGAAAAGAAAAAAAAAATCAAAGAACAATGCCAGCAGTTGATTACAAAATTGTTTCAAGATGTACCATTTTGATCTGCAAAACATCACTTACCTCGAAACTTGGGAAGAAAAAAAAAAGAAAAAAAAAAAAGCCGAGTGAAGGAAATCCAAAGTTGCTCAGCTCCATCGCATGTTTCTATAGTTACAAGTCATCATAAGTCACAGCTGGAAGAACTGCTGGAGATCAAGAAGCACCTGTGGTTCCATTAGTGGTTTTGCTGATCACCCCCTTCCCAAAATACTCCGCGATCACAGAAAAACCGTCCTTTGAACTTTTAACTTGCTGGAAGAACCGATCCTGATCTTTGGAGTTCTGCTCTAGACTTCTTTTTGTTTCGAGAACAGATTTGTATTCAGGAGCACACACAGGACATTCCTTCTCATTATCGCCGAGGCAACGCTGATGGAACGAGTGGATACACATAAAATGTACAGCCGGGAGATCGAGGGTGAAAGTACATGCAGTACACTTGCTGAGCTGAAAGATTCTGGCATTTGTCCTAAGATCCTGAATTTCGTTTCTCATTGCCGATGTGGTTTCCTGAACAATTAAAGGCTTCATTAGTAACCTCTATCAGACACACAATAACACCACAATTTGAATTGAAGCCTAAAAGGGCTGCAGTAAGGACTAACCTGATACTTCTCAATTGCTCGACGGTCCTCTTCGATCAATTTTGATTCTTGTTCAAGCTTTCTAGCAATGTAATCCTTAATGACAGAGAGTGTGAGACATGGATTTCTGGATAGTGTTTGAAGAACAATGATAGGAGGCAATATGTCATCCCTTTCTATGTATGTCAAAACTTCCTTTACTTCTTTGGAGCAATCTTCTCCAAGTTCACCAAAATATTTTAGCAGATCTGCCCAAAGAGTTGGGTCCCCGCCCTTACCTGAATCCCCTAGTCGTTTGCAGCATGCAATCAAACCCTCATGGTCATGAGCTTGCATGTAGCAAGCAATCACCTCTTTATAGAGTTTCAATTTTTCATAGAGATATAGAAGGCCTTCCTTAAAT
The DNA here is from genome assembly GCA_015708375.1 of Cydonia oblonga. Lineage (NCBI taxonomy): Eukaryota > Viridiplantae > Streptophyta > Magnoliopsida > Rosales > Rosaceae > Cydonia > Cydonia oblonga. Next base: position 5,726 of record JADOBS010302774.1, on the reverse strand, counting down.
GCATTCATTTCACAAAGAATTATGGCAAGGTCAACATCATAAAGCGGATGTTCCAGGTCAGATGGCCATGCACTCTTAAGAAGTCGTAGCCCTTTCTCTTGCTTTTCCAAACGGTCCTTTTCCTTGTTTGAATCTTTGGTATCAGCAAACAATTTCCCATTGGACTGGCTTCTTGACGTTGCAGCTGCACCTGATCTAGCCCTGAGATTCAGATCTTCGCCATTGTTAGCTTGTGATAATGATGGGAAGCTCAAGTCATTGGACAAGTACAACTCCAAGAGTGTGTTGTGGATTTCTACTTGAGCAGGAGAGTCCTTGACCTTGTTGGTATATTTTTCAAGAAAATCCATAAGCCAGGGAAGATGATGGATGAAGATGTTGAGAAAATCAACTGGAGATGGCAGCATTGTCAAGTATGCACCATTAGCAGCTCTTCTCTTGGATGATTCGCCATCCTCAGTGCACAGCCTCATGAGTATCTCAATTGTTTCCACAGGCTTGTGCTCTATAAGAATCTTACCATACTCTTCCACGGTCGCTCCAGCTTGGCTTGGTTCAAGGCTTGAAATATATTGCAAGGCTTCCTCGTATCGGCCAAGATCTTCAAGTAAGATCTTTAAATACCATTCGTGCTTCCCAGCCTTTTTAGCAACATACATTGCATGCTCATGGTAATTGGTAGCACGGCAGACTCTTATTGCAGTCTCCACATCAAATTTGTGTTCCCCAATACCATCCTCACTTTTAATGAACACATTTAGCTTGTCAACATCTTTCAATTTGGTGTAGCAATTCAGTAGAAGAGTGGTATGATCTTTGGAAGCAAGCCCCTTCTCATGCAATTTTTCCAAGTAATTTGTCAGGTTGTAGATTCGTTGTGCATCTAGAAACTTCTGTATCACATAAGAAGGCTCAAGGTGACCAATGGTATGGATATACTGGGCCATTGCCTCATCATAATCTTGCTTGCTATATAGATGATCCCCATACTTCCTCAGCACTTCTGCAGTTGCGGCAGCATCTGCTTGCTGACTTTGAACAAGGTTGATGGCAACAGTGTAAAGATTCTTCTTAAAGAGCATATCTAACTTGCTCTCCATATCCTTCTCCCCAATGCACAAAGCTGACTTGTCAGCCATGATAAGTATTATGTTACCCCATTCACAAAGCATGTGAGAAACCTCTTTAACCACTAGGCTGTGAGCAATTAAACGGTTCTTCAGGTCATAAATGTTGAAAGTGTTGCTGCTATTTCTTTGATCTGCAATAACACAAAGAAGGTATCCACGAAACCACCCTAAAAATTTCTTTTCTCCTTCAAAAGCCCAACATGGTCCACGCCCATCAACTTCATAAAAGTAAACCGCCTCAGGTCGACCAATTATCAACTCCTGTCAATGTAAGTAAAGAAATAAGATGCTAAGGCATACATAAACATACACCAACGGAAAAAAGGATGTAGAATTGTATACCGAGCGATCACTCATTGCAACACTGTTCACATTACTTCCAATCTGATCTAGAGTCTGCCTCCTTGTGTTTGAGGGTTGATTCTGCAAGATGAACAGGCTCACAGAAGACGGAGTCACAGCAAACAACTGAAGCGCTTGACCGTCCACTCTGAACCCCAGTCCCGTAACTGAGGACTGGCTCTTGTCAGGAAGGTTTTCCACCTGAAGCTTGAACCGGGTGATTCGCTCTCGTGCAATATCCCCTTTAATGCAGTAAATCGAGCCATTATCTAATGCAATGGCTATAAGCAATATCGGAGGTGCTTCCTCTAGTACTAAAAACGATGTAATCTGCAGTAATAAAAAACGACTTGATTCAAAACCCTATCGTTTCTATCGAAAATGGGGGTTCACAAATTCAATCTTTTGGCAAAGACACTACCTTTGCTTCAGGAAATTGGTTAGTGAATATCCTCAAGATTCCAATGCAATCAGGGCTCGTTGTGCTTGAGCTCGAGCCCTCGGACTGCATCCTATCCAGGTCGAAAACCTTGAGGCACATTGCCGATTGCTGTGGAGTAATTTGTTCATCTTCTCCAATTGTCACCAAATAGTTGCGTTGCTGATTTGACAATAACAGACCAAAATTAACACATTTTTCACCTCCTAATCACTCACTAAACAAATTAGAAACTAATCCCAATATCAAAACATCAAAGCTCAAATTTCTTTTTCCTTTTTCCGTTTCTCACATTTTCCCGAGAAACAAACAGAAAATGACCAAATCAAGACAAAATGTTGCGAGAGGAGGCTGACCTTGAGCTGCTGAAGGAAGAGCGCGGAGGAGGAGTGAGCTTGGAATCCGTAGCTGAAGTTGAGGCCTCGGTCGAGGAAGCTGACTGTGCCGTCGTCGCAGCCGATCACCACCTTCCCTCTGCCGCTTGAGCAACACTCGATCTTCCCTTCCACCTCCTCGGGAATCGCGCACTTTCCCGCCAATTTCTCCTCGAAGAACTCGAATTTCCTCCACTGGTACATTGCGAGAAGCTCTTTTCGGTTTTTTTTCAGTAAATTTGACGACCTCGCCGGATCGGACGGCTCTGCTTTCACGAGCAGCGATCGGCGGCCAAAAGCCGAATACTTGGCGCCAAAAACTCAGAAAGACAATACCTTTCTCTCCCTTCTCTCTCTCTCTCTCTCTCTAACTCTGAAATTCGGCTTCCTCGTTCTCTCTGGAAATCGGGTCGGGTTCCACGGCCGTTCCAGAAGAATGATTAATGCCAAAACGGTAGTTTGGATCAGCAAGAAAGCCTCGAAACGACGCCGTATGCGTTAAGGCGTTCGATAAGCTTTCTATTTTGGCATCTATTGATCAGCTTTCTTATTGGGCAATTGAAGCCCAGTTTCCTTCGGTCGGCTGAGAAGTGAGGCCCATAATAAAACCGAGTTTAAAGTGATTTTCGCACCTCAGTTTCCTCTCACGGTATATAATTGACTTTATTTATAATTTTAAAATAATCGATTTTTTTTTTGGAATAAAATAATTAATTAAAAATTAAACAACAAAAATGAATAGAAGGGAAATTTTTTGAAAGGTCATATGAACTTGTACGCATTTTTTAACTTGTCATATAAACTAAAATTTTAAGCAATTTGTCTTACCAAATTTTTGAAATCATTAATTTGTCATCTCTCCTTAATTCCGTTAAGTTTTCCTTTCAATATGAGTCATGCGTCTCACACATGACGTGTGTTTAGGGTTATTTCAGTCGTTCTAATACCTCCCTTCCCTTCCACAAAAAAAAAAAAAATGTAGGGTTTCTCAGGCAATGGAACAATATTTTTGATATGATAGCAATGAAATGATCATGCAATGACAATGCATTGTCTTCTGGTTATTCCAAATATGTAATGATACACCAGTGGGAGTTTACATTTTAGCATGTCAAGAAGACATAATTTCATACGAGCTCTATAAATGAGAAACATGCTGACGTTTTGTGCCATAAATGGAGTTGTAAATGCATATGCGTTAAAGAAAAGTAAATTTTTTTAAGTGTTTGTACTAAAGAAAAGTGAAAAACTTGTAAAAAGATGTTAAAATGACCTAAATAACCCTAAAGACAAGTCATGTGCCTTGCACATGACTTATATTAGATGAAAAACTTAACGAACTTAGGGTGAGATGACAAATTAATGATATTGTAAAGTTGGTATGACAAATTGCTTAAAATGTTAATTTATATGACAAATTGAAAAATATAAACAAGTTCATATGACATTTCAAAAAAATTTCCTAAAATAGAATTATGAAAAATGAGAAAAATTATGTGACGGATAATTTATATAAATTAATTTTGAATTTTTTCCCACTAATACTTGTCGGTTATGAGATTTAAATTTAGTATTTTCTGTTACTAAATAGAAACACAGTGTCACTAAACAAATGATATTTAAAGGACTTCCTAATTTTCATTTCCTCTCTTTTGCATCTAGCAAAACTTAAGAGCTTATATATGAAATTCTAATTATTAAAGAAAAACTGTTATTACTATCCAAATAAATCATCATGCACCATTTTTCTCTTAATTTTATTTTACTAAATGATCATTTTATAATTATTTTTTTTGGTCAAGAAGGAATTTTTTAACAAAGTCCAAACGTACATAATACGAAGATAACAACCCCATAAATGGAGTAGGTAAAAATAAGACGCTACTTATGCATTCATCGCATGAGTAAAGGTTTCCATTTATACCTAAATATACAAAGTTTACAAATGATGTGGCTCGGCCCAAAAGCCAAAGCCCACCCGAAGAGGCCCAAAAGTGAGTGCACTGAAAAATCTAATAACCCTAATACCAAATTTTATAAATTATTGGTATTAATTTTAGAGTGTCAATAATAACTTTTTTTATTTGACAAAAAATTAATAATAACTTTTTATTTTATTTTATAAAATAGTGAAAAAAAATTTCCATAAAAAATAAATAAAATGTAGGATAATTGGCCAAAGGAAACTTAAGAAAATTAATGAGGAAGAGGATCCTGTCCGAATCCATTTTGTGGGGATTCTAGGGATTTCCACATCCTAACCGTTCTAGGGATTCTAGTTTTTGTCAGGTACTGTTTGTGTTTAATTTTAGATAAAAAAAATCAAATGATTTCTAACCACACGATGCACGATGAATAGTTAAGATATAAAGATCCTTAAAATTCTCACAATTTGAATCCGAATATGATCCATATCCAAATAATGAGGCCTTGCATGGGAAATGATTGGGTCTGTGACCCCAGCATCACACGAACATGACGCGTGGCCTTCTAGTGATTGTCCTACCACATCGAGTCGTTGCTTTGCAATGGATGAAGAGCCACGCTAAACATTTCACAAACACGTTTAATTTATAATCTCCAACTTCAAATTGTTATGTGTCGACTCGCGTTCTCGTTTCGTACTAACAAACTTGACAACCCGACAGCGGTAGAGTTTTAGTGTGATTATCGGAGCTAGTTAATTAATTCTAAAGTTCTTCTTTAAAGTGAAAGGAAAAATGTTTGATGAAGTGTCTTGTAAAATTCATTGTTGTATAAGACCCTCTCTAAATGGCCTCGTTATCATAAATTTATACCTCCACTACTATAAAAAAATTCTTTGCAAATGAAGAAATGTCAAAGGACTTCTTACTTTCCAAACAAATCTTATATATGGTCTAGGTACAACAAACCCTGATCTCAAATCATATAAAAAGTTGTAACGTGTATCACCGCAACCAATTATATTACAACAAAATCACAAAAACCAATAGTGTAGCAGAGTTATAATGAGATTATTGGAGTAAAAGGCAAAATGTTTGATGAAAAGTTCATCATTGCATAGGAACCTCTTTATCATTCCCTCGTTACCACATTTTCATGCCTCCGCTACTATAACAATACAAGTTATATATGGTCTAGGGTTTTGCAAAAAAAAAAAGAAAAAAGGGTCTAGGGTTAACACCAAAACCTGATCTCGTATCACGTCAAAAAGTGCCACACTTATACGTACCACCGCAACCAAATACCTTACAACAAAATCACAGAAACTATATCCAGATCGGATTGCAACATGCATTACAAGTGGATTCTATCGATCTGTAGGTCTTTGCAGCTAGCTCAGATTGTAACCTGGAAACCTGCGGTCATGTTTCAGCCAGTACCATCCTGATAAGGTTGCCTTAGACTGCCACTCAATTACTCGATGTTACAAAAAGCTTCAAAGTCAAGCTCATATAT
>JADOBS010302773.1:0-15269 GCA_015708375.1 Cydonia oblonga | reverse complement strand
GGTTAGCAGCGATATGCATGGCTGCTTGATTGTCACACATAAGTGACATTGGAGTAGAACTGGAGAATTCCAAGTCTAAAAGTAACCCTTTGAGCCAAATTAACTCACATGTTGTCGATGCCATTGTATGATATTTAGCCTCCGCACTAGAACGTGCAATAACTTGACAAACGTACAATAGCTAGCGGTAAACTTCCTATCAATTGCATTCCCGGCCCACTAATCTAAGTGGAGTGGTTGTTCTTCATAAGAATACCTCTACCAATAGAGCCTTTTAGGTAGCATATAATTCTTTTTACAATGACAAGATGTTTAATAGATGGTGCATGTATGAATTGACTAACCAGGCTCACAGCATAGGTGATATCAGGTCTGGTTATGGTAAGGTATATAAGTTTTCCAACTAACCTTTGGTAGTGACTCACATCAATGAGAGGTTCTCCATCCATATCAAGCTTTAACTTCCTATCAAGGGGAGTGATAGCAGGCTTGTAATCGAGTAATTCAATCTCAGTGAGAAGATCCACAACATACTTGTGCTGATTTAGAAACAAACCTTTTTCAGATGTTGCCATTTCAATGCCAAGGAAATATTTTAGTCTCCTTAAGTCCTTTACTACAAATGTGTGATTGAGAGATTTCTTGAGAGCTTCAATTTCAACTTCATTTTCACCTGTGATAATGAGATCGTCAACATAGATGAGAACCACCAATATACCAGTTGACCCTTTCCGAATGAACAAGGATGAGTCTACATTACTTCGAACAAAACCTGCAGTGTCCAACACTAAACTCAACTTGGCATACCATGCATGTGGAGATTGTTTCAAACCATAGATTGCATTGTGCAATCGACACACCATACCATTTTTACCTTGAGGAGAACCTGGTGGAAGTTGCATATATACTTCCTCTTGTAAATCCCCATGAAGAAACGCATTTTTTATATCCATTTGATATAATGGCCAACAATAATTCACAGCCACTGAAAGAAGAACCCTAACGGAGTTCATTTTGGCTACTGGAGCAAAAATGTCTCCTTGTAGTCTACTCCAAACGTTTAAGTGAAACCACGTGCAAAGAATCTGGCTTTGTGACGTTCAATTGATCCATCAGCCTTGAACTTTGTCTTATAGATCCATCTACTCCTAATACCTTTTTTCCTTGATGGTAACTTCACAATGCTCCATGTTCGATTGTTCTCTAAGGCATGGAGTTCATCCTTCATCGCATTCCTCCACTCAGGAATTAGTTGAGCCTCTTGAAAGGTTCGTGGTTCAATGTGATGAGAGATTTGAGCCAGGAAAATGTCATGATTGAGGCGAACACGACTATAACTCAGCACTTCAGTGATAGGGTGTTTGGAAGCAAAGGTGAAATAGTCTTGGAGCCTTGCTGGAGGTTGTCGAGCACACACACAATTACGCCTTGTAGGAGGCAAAGTGGGAGCCTCTTCATAACTTTCATATTGAGTAGACTCAGTACCCTCCTCCAGGTCTCTTGGTTAAGACGACACATGAGTAGTTCACAATCTTTTCTTGTCCATGATTGCTAGTGGCTTCAGGATCCAAGTGCACTGAGTGATCCATGCACGCAGGCAAGGGAAATAAGTCACACATTAGCTCCCCCTCTGGGGAGTGAGTAGTCTCCTTGGAGAAATAGGGAATCGTTTCCTCAAATTTACATCCCTAGACACAAACATCTTGTTAGTAATAAGATGAAAACATTTGTAACCTTTTTGGGTGGATGAGTATCCCATGAAAACACACTTTGCGGCATCTAGTTTGTCACGATGTAATGCTTGAACATGAACAAAGCAAGTGCAGCCAAAGACTCTCAAATGTAATAAAGTTATATGCCTTCCTTTAAGAGTTTCATAAGGAGACTAAACTCTAAAACACGACTAGGCAATCTGTTAATTAAATAGGTTGTAGTAAGAATGGCTTGTGACCAAAATTTCTTTGGTATGTTCATATGTAACATCAATGCACGGGTCATCTCAAGTAAATCCATGTTCTTCCTTTCAGAGATCCCATTTTGTTGTGGGGATCCCACACAACTTGTCTGGTGAACAATACCATGAGTGCTCAAATATTGACTCATATTGTTGGATAAGAACTCAGTGTCATTGTCAGTTCTTAGGTTCTTAATGGTTAACTGAAATTGAGTTATGACAAGTTGATGAAAGTATTTGAACATAATGAAGACATCCTTTTTTTTTTTTAATAGATATAGCCATGTTGTTCTAGAAAAATCATCCACAAAGATAACAAAATATTTATATCCATCAAAAGATTCAATAGTTAGACCCCAAACATCGGAGTGTACAAGTTCAAAAGGTTTGTTAGCCTAGACATTGATGAACTAAAAGGAAGTCCAGTAAACTTGGAGAACTGACAAGTATCACACAATTCAGATAATTGATGCATTTTGGGAAAATGTTTAAGCAAAACAACCAATGATGGATGGGCTAATCTTTGGTGCCAGATTTGTTGGTCCTTGGAAGGAATTGAATCAACTTGGAAAGCTTTAACTAGATGAGGTTCCTTGCAAAGATAGTAAAGACAATTCAGGAAGAACCTTTCACCAATTGTCTTCTTGGTGAGAGAATTCTGAAACACAACACTGCTTGGTGAGAAAGTGACAAGACAATTTAGCCTATTGACAGAAGTTGAAAGGGAAATGTTGGAACAAACAATGCAGTAGACTAAAGGTTGTTTGAAAGCAATTTTACTTTTCTCACACCTAAAACCATGGCATTTTTTCCATTAGCAACTGACAGATGAGAGGGTTTTGACAAAGTTTGAAAGCTGTGTAAGTTTGAAGCTTTGTTTGTCATATGGTCAGTGGCACCTGAGTCGATAATCCAACAATCATGTTCAATACTAGTGTGTAGAGTAAGGAGCTTCGTTTCTTGGTATATTCTCATTTTCAGCAAGGAAACCTGCGAACTATCCGAGTAGAGCAGTGGGATTTTCAGCTGTAGTCTGCAAGCTTTCTGCAGCCTCTCTACGTCCCTTGTTCTGCAAGTAAATTGCAAATTCATTTATGGGAGAGACAGGATTCGAAGTGAAGTCATGAATACCCTCAGTGAATGAACTGGAGTTGTGATAGGTTGTATGTTGATGTTTGTACGAGCTGAACTGCCTTGAAGGAACCATTTTGTGATCCTTGGTGAACTTAGGTTTCAGTTCGGGATGCAAAATCCAGCATTTTTCCTCAACGTGGCCTACTACATCACAGTAACTGCATTTCAAGTGTGGATTTTTGCCCTTGTAGGGCCTGTTGTCTGAGGGTTTATGTTTGGCAGCATAGACCCTAGACTCAGAAATCTTGGGAGTCTTCTCTATGTTCATCACCCTTTTTTGAGCTTCTTCACGTTGAATAGTAGCACACACCGTTTGGAAGCAAGGAAGTTCGACATTCATTAGAATATGGCAAGTAACTGATATATCTTGTCTTCTTTAGCCCTTTTTAGAAGAACTACAACATCAATGGTATGAGGTAGATAAACATCTAACCCATTCCACATAGTCTTGAGACTTCCCAAGTGTTGCACAAAGGTTTTTTTCATCATGTTGAAGATTGGCAATGTCCTTCTTTAGCTAAAACACACGTGCATAATTATTTTGATTTTCGTACATGTCCTTCACACATTTCCACAGATCGTGTGAGGACTCGGAATAACTGAAGATTTCAGTGATATGTTTCTCTATTGAGTTGAGAAACACTGACATGACTTGTTGGTCCTTGCACAACCATGCTTGGTATGCTTGGGTAGAAGGCTCGGGTGCTTCAACACCTCCATTGATGAACCCTAGCTTTTCCACCGAGAGCAAGAGACACTGCTCTAGACCATGGGAGATAGTTGAATTCATTCAACAAAACTAAGCATAAACGCAAATTCGTATTTATCTCAATAACTGGAACAAAAGAGGGAGAACTTTGTGAGTTTTTTCCCCCAAGGTTTACCGAGCTTTCTTCAGCCATAACTGGAGTGTGAAGATGAACAACAGCGAAAAACAATGGGCAGAGACAGGTCAAGGATGACACTGCTCTTATACCATGTGGAAGTTTTAAGTTTGTTTGAATGTGTTTTTCATAGATTGAATGAATGTACAAAAGAGTATATATAAAGTGAGAGAGATGATTACAAGTAACCTTCCCTTTTGACAAACTCTACTAATCGGGTAAACCCTAAAGTTGTCACTCCTTAAATTAAGGGAGTGCAGCAAGCAGCTATCAACAAGTCATCTAACTATCAATCTTCCTCAAATTAAGGGATTAGGCTTAATAATGAATCCCATGGAAAAGAGGAAACTGAAAACTGGCAGTATGGGTATTTGTCACCCCATATCTCTGACAGCATGGGTAACTGGCAGCATGAGTGTCTGTCACCCCATATCTCCCATATCGTCCAATAGAAAGAATACCCATGATTCGTTGTTCGTTTGTGTTTTCATCAATTCGACTATCTGTCAAGCACTTATGGTATTCCTAGATTGGCTATTCCTCAGTTCTCTGTCAAATCAGAATCATAGTTTTAATTTCAATTCTATTTCGGTTAGTGCAGGTTTGGGATGATCTTTTTTGGATTTCTTTTCGTTTGTTTGTCCAACTATAGGCAATCTACCTGTCTCTTCACTTATTTCTAATGCTATTCTATTGCACACGCACCTTTGAAGCATGAACACCAAGAGATGTGGTTTGATTATGTTAATTTGTCTTTTTGAAACTAGAAACGAATGTGTTGCAGGAAGAATTCTTTGGTACAAGGAATTAGATAGAATATAAAACGTGGTGAGAAAATTGTTGGGGCAAAAGGAAGAAATCAGGATCCAAATTCGATCAGAGTCGAATTTTTGAGTGAGCTGGTTCAATCAGCATGTACAGGTTTGGGAGTTTGTATTCCTAACAATTTTGAAAATTTATCTTCTATTTTATAGGTTTTGAAAATGTTGGAAGATAAAAGTGGAATCATTTTATTCTCATTGATATTTTCTTGACTTGCTTACTAATTTGTATGGTACATTATTTTCATTGGAGTATGCATGATTCCTCTGTCTCTTCACATATTTCACATATAAAAACTCTTTATATTCTTTTGATAATTCATAATGTTCCCTTACTCTGCGTGAGGGATTGTGTGGTTTTACAGAATCAACTATGCATTTGATACCGAACGGTGTGGCAGCCAAAAGTTCCAACTGTCTTAGATACTTCGGACAAATGTTCGCAAAAAATTACTGTTTTATATTCTGTTCAGTTACATTTTGCATTGTCTAGAATATAAAAGCCATGCAGGAATAGAGTTTATAGGCTGCTAAAAGGCCCCTATCAACTCTGCTGTCGTGAAGTACACAAATTTCTTATTGGCAACAACCTCTGGAAAAGTTGGAGAGTTGATAGGCCCCAATCAAAATTAATTTTATCGCTCCCTTAATATGGAAAATTATGGACATATAAAATCAATACATATAGAACATGTATGAAGTATTTCTGAAGCAAAGATTGTGAGATCCCACATTGATCAATGGAGAGGAGGTGATTTGCCTTAAACGTACATGCTCACCTCCCTATAGCATGAGGCTTTTTGGGAACTCACTGGCTTCGAATTCCATCGAAACTCCGAAGTTACGTGAGTTTGGGCTAGAGCAATCCCAGGATGGCCACTGGGAAGTTGCTCGTGAGTTCCTATAAACAAAACCATAAGAGCGTGGCTGGGGCCCAAAGCGGACAATATTGTGCTACAGCGGAGCCGAGACTAGGATGTGACAAAGATGTTTTTATGCATGCACAAATGTGAAAAGGATAAAAGCTATGTATGGCACGTGTAGCACGTCGTGATGTAAAAAAGGCCTTTTGCACGCGCCTTAAAGGCGAGTACTATTAAAGCATCCATACTAATACGCATACATGTGCACCCTGTGAGACGTAGTATAATTGCATGAATTTTGTCAATATAGTAATTTTGTATACGTTACCCTAATCTAGGTGTAACGTAGAAAATTCTTTATCAAATATATAAATGGATCCTAACAAATATATATATATGTATACACACACTATATATAAAAGAAAATACCCACTCATAGGTACTTGCGATGTCACGTCCATTCGAGCTAGGAAAGTCGAAGTCTCCGATAGTAATCGCACGTAAGCATAATATTGGGATCCATTAGTAAAATTACACCAAGACAATTAAATTTTGGAAAACAAAGTGCGGATTTGGAATCAAGGCATCAAAATACACTAAGGATAGTCCTTATCAAATTTTGTAAAAGGTCAACGGTCAACCCTAAAAAGTCAACCGAGACTCCCCGACGGTCAACTACGTTAAAACTTTTGGAATTTTACTAAATGAATGTAAAAAACGGACTCAAGCCCGGATAAAGGAGGAGGGGGAGGGCGTCAGGTAGTCGACAGCCGACACTCCTAGGATACGTCGAATCCTTATAAAAATGAATCCAGAACAAAATCGCAATAAAGCTAGGGCGTTACCGGCAAGTGGTGCGCTTTGTAGCCCGAGCATAGTGATAAATGAGTAAGGGTCGTTGTATCTCTATTTGTGCCCTGATGCAGTGCTAAATGAGCAAAGGGGCCATAGAAATTTCTTTCTTAACAACTTCACTCAAAGTTGTTTGGAAGCATATGCTCATATCAACTTTACATAGGACACACAAAAGAAGTACTTTGACCTTATTAGATGAGGGAGGGTGAAGAAGCTAGGACAGGACGGTAGAGTTCAAGAGAGTAGAATGGGTTTAGGAACATGGAACATAGGAACCTTAACGAGAAAATCTATGGAAGTAGTAGAAGTTATGGTGAGGAGAAGGATAAGTATTCTGTGCCTATAAGAAACTAAGTGGGTTGGTCTTAAGGTAAATGACCTAGAAAACTCGGGTTTTAAACTTTGGTATTCGGGCACAAATAGAACGAGAAACGGTGTTGGCATCATCGTGGACAAGACCATGACACAAGATGTTATAGATGTCAAGAGGGTAGGAGATAGAATTATGGCAATCAAGATTGTAATAGGACAATAACTCATCAATATGATTAGTTCATATGCACCTCAAGTAGGGTTGGATACGAGTTTGAAGGAGAAATTTTGGGAAGATCTTGGAGACTTGGTGCAAGGAATTGCTCAAACGGAGAAGGTATTTATAAGAGAAGATTTAAATGGACACGTGGGCAAGGAGACAAGCAACTGTGGAGGTTTTCATGGTAGCCATGGTTTTGGGGAGAGAAACGAGGATGGGGAAGCCATCTTGGATTTTGCAATGGCATATGATCTATTCTTAGCCAACACCTTCTTCAAGAAGAGAGAGAAGAACATGTGATCGCCTACAAGAGCGGGTCGTCAAAAACACAAATAGATTTTCTTCTAAGGAGGGGGATCGTATAACTTGTAAGGATTGCAAAGTTATACCAGGAGAGAGCTTGGCTAATCAACATCGCTTGTTAGTGATGGATGTACATATCAAAAGAGAGAAAAAAGAACAAGACCTTGAAGTGCCCAATGACTAGATGGTGGAATCTAAAAGGAGAAAAATAAGCCATTTTCAAAGAGAAAGTAATCACTCAATGCATGTGGGATAAAGAGGGGGAAGCTAGCCAAATGTGGGACTCCATGGCTAGTTGTATCCAAAAAGTAGCAGAAGAGGTATTAGAGAGTCCAATGGCTTTGCTACACACCAAAAGGAATCTTGGTGGTGGAATGAGGAGGTATAAACAAAGGTTAATGTTGTAAAGCCTTATAGAAGGATAGGACCGATGAAAACGGTAAAAGGTATAGAATAGCGAAGCAGGAGGCAAAGAAATCTATAAGAGAAGCTAAGCTAGCGGCTTATGACGATATGTATAAGCGACTAGATACCAAAGAAGGAGAGTTGGATATCTATAAACTAGCTAGAGCAAGGAAAAAGAAGACAAGGGACCTAAACCAAGTAAGGTGCATCAAGGATGAGAATGGAAAAGTTCTTGCTACAGAGAACGTGGTCAAAGACAGATGGAGAGGTTATTTTCATAATCTTTTCAATGAAGGACATGAAAGGAGTACTTCTTTGGAAGAGTTGAGTAACTAAGAGGAGTGTAGAAACTACTCCTTTTACCGACGAATTAGGAAGGAAGAAGTGGTTGTAGCTTTGAAAAAGATGAAGCATAGAAAAGCTATGGGCCCAGATGATATACCGATCAAAGTGTGGAAAGTCTTGGGAGAGACGGGTATAACATGGCTCACATACCTTTTCAATAGGATTTTGAAAACGAAGAAGATGCCAAATAAGTGGCGAAAGAGCCCTTTGGTGCCTATCTACAAGAATAAGGGCGACGTACAAAATTGCATGAACTATAGGGGTATTAAGCTAATAAGTCATACAATGAAGCTCTGGGAGAGAGTCATTGAGCATAGACTGAGGCAAGAGACACGGGTCTCAGACAACCAATTTGGGTTCATGCCAGGGTGCTCAACCATGGAGGCAATCTATCTCTTCCGAAGATCAATGGAAAGATATAGAGATATGAAAAAAGGATTTACACATGGTCTTTATATATTTGGAAAAAAAAAACGTATGATAGGGTCCCAAGAGACATTCTTTGGAGGATTTTAGAGAAGAAAGGAGTACGTGTAGCATATATCCAAGCTATAAAGGATATGTATGATGGAGCAAAGACTACCGTAAGAACTCATGAAGGACAAACCGAAAGTTTCCCCATAACTGTAGGGCTACATCAAGGCTCATCTGTAAGTCCTTACCTTTTTTGCATTGGTAATGGATGAATTAACGGGACATATTCAGGATGATATTCCTTGGTGTATGCTTTTCGCAGATGATATAGTGTTGATAGATGAAATTCAGGAAGGGGTAAATGTGAAGCTTAACCTTTGGAGAGAAGTGTTGGAATCTAAAAGTGTTCACCTAAGTCGATCAAAGACAGAATATGTGGAGTATGCAAATAGAGGCTCAAATGAGTTAGGGGTGAGGATCAGAGACCAGGAAGTACCAAAGAGCAACCACTTTCACTACCTAAGATCTACCTTACAAAAGAACGGAGAATTAGATGGAGACCTCAACCATGGAATACAAGTTGGATGGATGAAGTAGAAGAGTGCATCCGTCGTGTTGTGTGACTGTCGAATGCCACTGAAGCTCAAGGGAAAATTTTAAGGAAAACTAATGAAAAGTCCAAAAAAACTTCTCTTTTAACGAAAAGCCATTTTTGAAGGTATAGTGAATAGTGTCAGGTAAAGGTAAAAAAGTGGTTTTTCGTTAAAAGTGAATAGTACCAGGAGCTTTTCATTAAAACTCCCAAAATTTTATAGGATGACAATAAGGTCGACGATGCTGTATGGCACGTAATGTTGGACGGTGAAGCATCAACATGTACATAAAATAGGTGTAGTTGATATGAAGATGCTTCGTTGGATGTGTAGGCACACGAGAAATGATAAGATTAAGAATAAGGATATCTAAGGTAAAGTAGGAGTAGCCAAAATTGAAGGAAAGATGAGCGAAAATCGGTTAGAAGATGCGACTACGGGACAGAGGTCCAAGGCCGAAGAGGTAGAGGAAGACCTAGGAAAACTTTGGAAGAGACTCTAGGAAAAGACTTAGAGTACTTGGATCTAACGGAGGACATGACACATAACCGAATTCAATGGCGTTCTAAGATTCATAAAGCCGACCCCACTTAGTGGGAAAAGGCTTTGTTGTTGTAATGTAAAAAATGGGCTCGGGGCGTCAAAATTAGCCTAGGAGGATTTCCGAGAAAATTTCAAAAAGTCAACGCAAGGAATATTCTAGAATCCATTTAGAAATTGGGTTGGGCCGAATCCCGAGTTCAGATCCGAATCCAGGTTTTTTTTCTCGGATAGGGTTGACTTGTTGGGCTCGCGAGTTGCACCCGCCGAACCCAACAAAGAAGAAGGCCAGTTTCTGGTTTGGTTTGGCCAGAAAATTTCCCGATTGTTCAAAACTCAACTATTCTGAGAGATCTTTAGGTCAATTTGAAGATAAAGGAAAGGATAACAAAGATTTACTGACACAAGACCTAGTCGTGGTTGGAAAGTAGCTGGAAAAAGTCTGAAATCCCATGGGTCAGTCGTTGGAGAACAAAAGGAAGGGTCCTCAAGGTATTTCTTGCACCAAACATCACCAACTCGCACAAATGATCCAAAAAACAACCAAAAACGATGATAATGACGTGATTTGAGGGTGCGCGGTCTCTACCTTGTCAGAAAGTCCATAGATTGCCGGAGTTCGTCAGGGGAGAAAGGTACAATGGCCTATGCCACTGTTGGGGTTCGTAAACTCGCCAATTCTGGGTATAAAGTGAGGAAGATGGTAGTGCGGTATAACGGGGGTGATGGGGCTCGCTGAAGCGGCGAAGCGTGTGAGGGTCTCGGGTTGCCAAGAATGAGAGAGTGTCGAAAGTTTTAGAGAGAGAGAGTTGAGAGAGATGAATGAAGTGAGAAAGTGAAAAGAGTTGAGTTTGATGTGATGTGGCTGCAAGAGAGTGGGTGAGTAAAGACAGAGAGAAACCAAGGTTTCTGGAATTAGGGGATACGGGATAGGGCAGGAGTGGGGTATGGGCCCCACGTGGCTCACAAAACAATCTAGACATGAAATTACCAATTTTCCCTTGGTATTCAGTGTTTCGTAATACTTTAATCGTAACTCCAAAATTGATTTTGCTTGCGCCTACGCATTCGTACCGTTGAGTACTTCAAGAATACGGTGAAATAATAGCTCGTATGCATCATAAAATGACGATCAACGAAAGTCTACAATCTCACCCCTAGGGGCATTTTTGTCAATTCACTCTTTTAGAATTTATAAAGTCGTAACATTAGAGACGGGTTGTCACACTCAACCCCATTATTATCCTGTGAAAGACTTTTTGATCCTGATCCAAGGAGTTACTTGATATTGATAGCGAGTTAGGTGGACAAACAAGCATATGGCCGCATGTATATATAATGAGATCATTTGAGTGAAACACATTAACCCGCAAATATGTGTGAATGGGTGTATGCCTTGTAAGAAGCTCACGAGTTTGCATATGATGATTTTAAGAAGCTTAGAATTCCATTGACATGGCTATTACACACACTACACTCCAAGTTGGTTCGATTTAAATTTGGTTAACTCTTGGATATTGTCTTGAATACTTTGTTATTTCTTGACAAATGTCTCACGATTGGTTATCTCTAAGATTAAAATTTGGGAAGTTAGCTACTAATTTGTTTTTGTCGCGTCTTTATGTTTTCTTTGGTTTTGCTCGAGGACAAGCAAAATATCTAAGTTTGGGGGTATTTGATGTGGTCTTATTCACATATATTTTTATCATATATTTCCTTTGGATTTTGTATATATGAATGGGGTTAAATACATTAAATTTTATTGTTTTATTTTATAGGCATTAATACCGGAGTTATGCAAAAAAGAAGAAGAAATGGCAATTTCGGGTATATACAATAATTTCAATGGAACAAGAGTGTAATAACTGCGTCAAGGCATATGCATTACAATAAGAAGTGGAAATAGAACGATTTTGGATATCAAATAGACATGAGAATGCTATTCAATGGATTTAAGGAGAGACATAATTATTATTTTCGTTTATTTTCCTTTTATTTATTAAGGACTTAAAGTCCATTAGTGATGGGTTTTTAGTGATGTTTTAATTGTTATTTTTTTTCTTGCAGTTTCTTTTGCCATGGGTTTTATAGGGAGGATTCTTTCTCCTTAATTAAAAAAAAAAAAGTGAGCCACCAAAACACAATTTTTCCAATGGAGCTGCGGCAAGGAAGAGAACAAAAGGGAAGAACTTTTCTAGTTTTTTCTTTCTCTGTTAGGGCTACGATATAGCCTAATCATGAATACTTAATTGTCTTAGGGTATTGTTATTATCAAGTTTTTATTTCATATTGAGTATCTTTTGTTATTCGTAATGCATTTGATATTTATTTAGATGCTTGATCACCATCTAGGTTTTAATTGAGTTGATTTGATGCAAGTTAGAGAGATGCCATACTTAACTTGGATTTAGCTTCTTGCAATTGATACCATAAACACCTATTTGTAGATGTCATGCAATTAGGGTATGTGTGATGTTCCAATGATTTCCATAGAGTTTAATGGGTTCTTACTTGTTTAAATTCATCTAGATGTCATATAGGATTAACATGTAAGGATACTTTTGATGCAACCAAATGCTAGGACCATTGAATAATTTTGGGACGATCATCAATATTGGGGAACTTACTTGAGCATAATATTATAAGGGAATTAAATAGAATTGGTTACGGTGAATTCGGATGCCCTAGGTCTTCCTTTCTTATGTTTTCATTTTATTATTTTATGTATTTTATTTTCAAGCTTTATTTAGTTTTCAATTTAATTCAAAATCTCATTTCTTTTTCATTAAAGCTTCTCAATTATAATTTGTTTCAATTTAGTTAGGACTTTTAGAATCAATTCGATTAATCTCTATGGAACAATATCCGTGCTTATATGTTATACAATCTTCTGATTCGTATACTTGCAAGCCCTAAAATGTTGAGACTTAATGAGGTTAATTTTGGTTATCTAATTTTCACAACAAGTACCACTCAACAAAATCCAGTGGCAAGCTAAGCCCTACACATATTTCTCTCCTCTTTTGTATATCTTTTCAACAACCAAGTGCATTTCTAATCCTCCCTCTAATTGTTATAGTCTATTCTAACAATATTTACAATTAATTGCTTTGTACATTCAAATTCCCTACCCAAACATAGCCTAAGATTCTTTCTCGCCCTCATAATAAGAATATAAAAAAAAACCTCAATTATCAAAACGCTCCTGAATTATCACAAAGTTATCACTTCAACCCCTGCTTTTGCAACCCTATCACTTTCGCACCCTGAAACTTTTAACAAGCGTCTCACATTAGTACAATTCATCATTTATTATTATCAACGGAACAGAAAATGGTTACAAACTATGAAAATAATTTAGAGGAGTTTCGAACGCGGGATGCATAGGTGGAAACCCAATACCTTATTCACTAAAAGATTAACCGCACGCAACACAGTTCAATCAACTTCGTCTATTAAATGTTTACTTTTTCATCACAGTAGCAACATAATATCAATGATACGGTTGACACATCAACGACAATCGAGTATCCCGTAATCAAAAGATAACAACGCAATCACCAAAGTGACGAAGGTAAGGTCAAAACATAAAGTGAAAATCCAGGTGGTGAAGTGGTTCAGTTACAAAAGTAGTGTAAGTGATACTTATGGTATAGTTCAAGAGGCGTTAGATAAATAAGCCCAAGAGAAAAACAAGAATTAACTCTAGGTGCAAATAAAATTGTTAAAATTTGCACGATGCTATCTATATTTAGTCTATACAAGCCTCCCAAGCATGCCAAGCAGTTGGCACCCATTGCTCTAGAGATGAAAAACCTGCACATCATCAAATGTTGCCTCGGTATTTATGATTTTGGCACACTGAACGCACAAGATATTACCAGTAACATTGACAAATTCGAATACATATTCATCCCATGTTAAATTCGAGGCACGAATTCAACGTCAAATCGAAGAGAGCCGAGAAGGTAAAACGAAAGCCAAGAGACAAGAACAATCCTTTAAACCTCTTTTTCTTTCTTATTATCAACAAATACAAAGAATATGTAAGGGTTAATGTACAGGAGATCAACTTACAACATAGACACGAGAGAATGTACACCCTTTTTTTCTTCTGAAAGAATTGGTTTACTACTAATATTACAACTGGCCATTTTCTACATGTCAAACCCCACAACTATCTGCTACAAACCACCAGAAAAGCAAACCTCGCTAACGTTCCTCTGCAAGTACACAGCGATAACGATACTGCCACCACCAAAAAAGTCTAATGCACCTTCCCGTTACACAACTTAGCTCCCTTTTTTTTTTCCCAGTAGAGTATCCTTTTTTTTTTTTACAGCTACAAGTATGCAGCAAAATATTCTTCTAAAATCTTCTGGACGTACAATTCATGGTTACTTCAAGCGAAAATCACGCCTGAATACTGTCAAGTTTTGGGTGAACTTGTCTCGGTTCTTCGTATCCAAGCTTCTAGTTACATCCACCATAAGCTTGTCAAAACACTCGGAAAGACGTTGATGTTGATCCACTTGCTGCAGGCCAATATCAAAAAGTGTCATGTATATGTACTCGTGACAGTAATAATTTAAAACAGCTAAACAATAAATTCAGCGTTGCTCAAACACAAAAGTTAAAGGTTTGACCCATCATATTAGCTTAGTCTTTTATTATTCGATTATATAACTCAAACAACCAAGAATGGAAGGCACAACTAACCTGTGAAGCCAAGATATGAACTTTCAAATCGGAGAATATCTGCAAGTCAGATACCATCTTTCAGTCAAATACAGCCATCAGAAGTGAAAAAATTTAAGACCATTAAAGAATTCCCTTCCAGCAAATGCAAGCTTGAAACTTTTAGCAAAGAAATCCAATGATTCAGTAAGTTTTAAAGGTTTGTTTTTATCAACTCTCCCTTCTCTCTACCTCACTTATTTCTCTCTCTCTCTCTCTCTCTCTCTCTCATAAAAATAAAAAAGGGTATAAAACACAACCCAAGTAATTTGTATTGTCAGCTAAATTGAAGACGATGATAAAAGAAGGAAAAAACAAGTTGGCCGACCGCAATGAGTTGAACAAAAGACGTAAAGCACTGAATTCAAAGATGCAGCTTCTGTACTGAAACACAAACAAGAGTAAAGGACGGTATACTGTTAAGACAGGACGCAAACTGACAATATTCTAATGTCAAACATGTAAAGGACAAACACTGGAAGAGATGGAACCAAGATTTACAGTTAGAGAAATAGAGAGAGACAGCTGCATTGTTTCCAATTATTTTCTAAAAAATATAAGCTAAAAACTAAAAACCATAAAGAAAAATGAAACTTTACTTTTAAAATTGGCAGAGGATAAACATAAAGAACGTATTTACTTTTCCTGCAGGTAAGATGATTAACCAGTGCCGCTCAAGAGATTTTTGAGGCCCGGGACGACGTAAAAAAATGTGCCCTCATTTCATATAAAAAAAAAATTGATTTCACACGCAAGATATCGTTAAAATTATGTTTACAATAACACTTCAACTCAATAATTTAGAAACACAGAATAATTAATTTATTTTGTATCAAGAGAAGGAAACTAAAAAACTTCGGGCTTACAAGTAGATAGATTATGAGTTTTG
>JADOBS010302772.1:0-15260 GCA_015708375.1 Cydonia oblonga | reverse complement strand
CCTCATCTTCACTTTCTTCCTCTTCCTCCTCTTCATTGTCCTCAAATGGGACAATGTCTGGATTCTCACCACCATTCTCTGGATTGACTCCCTTTGCTTTTTCTTCTTCACGTTTTGATTCTGCCGCAATTGAGATTGCCTGTATGCAGGCAACGATAAACAACATTCAGATTCTGTCGAGTTCTTGCCATTCTATAACACTAAATGAACACGTTATAGTGCAAAACAGATCTTGTGCTGCCCCAGTAAAATTGACTAATTTTAAGGACAACGCAAATGAAAACTAAGGAGAAATATAGAGATAAATTCCTATGTTAAAATAATTGATAGACATATTTTAAATATTTTTGGAATTCTATTGCTTTATCCAACTCTTTTTTATTTCTTTCCTTTTTAACCTTTTTTCTTTAATTTCT
The DNA here is from genome assembly GCA_015708375.1 of Cydonia oblonga. Classification (NCBI taxonomy): domain Eukaryota; kingdom Viridiplantae; phylum Streptophyta; class Magnoliopsida; order Rosales; family Rosaceae; genus Cydonia; species Cydonia oblonga. The sequence goes on along the minus strand of JADOBS010302772.1, from coordinate 14,844 downwards.
ATTTTATTTCCCAAAATTTAACTAGTTTCTGTAAACTTTGAACATACCATGAGTTCACTATCTGGCTCAAGATAAAGCAAGGAAGCCAACTGCTCACCGACGGATTGCTCTAGCTCTTGACAATCTCTACTTATCTGCAAGAGTACAGCATAACAATAAGCTCAAAAGTTTTTTTTTCCGTCTTGACTATTAAGGTATGTCTACAGAAAGTAGTAGCACATCAGCAAGCATACATGTCGACAATAGTAATGACTGCTGGTAAAAATGCATGGTTAAACAGCTAATAAAAAATAGGCGCACGTAAAGAAATTATTAACATATTATTCTATCAGATTCGTTCTATTTAAGCTCCAAGTGACGCATCAACACTTATATTTTTCACATCAACACTTATATTTTTAAGAAGCACCCAGCCAAGATACATCATGGCATTAGACAATGACTCTTCAGTATGATTCTAAACAATGCCGACTTCTTAGTTAATACCACACACATGCGCACACAAACCACAAAAGGACCTACAAAATACATGGACACATGCATACATATATATTCATGGATTGTACATTTAGTCATACAGGTTATATTATATTATTTTTGAGGATTTCGGTTATCAATTTAAGCTTCGTACTCAAGACCGTTCAGTAGACTCCGAGTCCCCTGGATTGTAACTTTCATTCTAATTAATAAGTATGTCTTTTATAAATGTACGAACACGTTTTGGCTGGTTGAATCATGGATTAGCATGACAAACCTGCAGCCTACCGATACATATTGAAAATCCTGACAGAAATATAAATTGGGTGATTTCAAATCAATCAAGACAGAACAGACAAAAATCAATTAGTGTTTATATTACGAATTATCAACTGTGGTTTCTATAGTTTTAGGGCTCCTGATTGTACCTTCACTGGTAGGTTCTCATTGTAGGGATTCCTCAAATGACGAGTTTTGTGAAAGGACAGTTCACATAGCTGCATCAAAGAAACTGCAATTAGACATCACATCTTATCCCAACTGCAACTTGACTCAAAGTGGGCACACAGATGGGAGTTTAGGTTTAAATGTTATGAAATGAAAGAATGAAGTCCAAATAACATAAAAACCGATACAAGTACAAACAACTCCAATCTTGATTCAAACCAACAATGTGAGAACATAAAAGTGAAAGAATGAATTCACTATTAAGATACAAGCCTCAAGCAAATAAAAAAAATACTGTCACCATAGCCAATAAGGAGCCAATCAGTAAGAGTGAGAACAACAGTAATAATAAAACAGACTTGATAATTCTAACAAGAAACTTTGTAGGATCCTGTCTGTTTGTTTGTATAACACAAATATACCTTTAACCATTTGACAGAGAAATTTCGCCCGTAATGCGCAGTTCCGTGTGCATATTTCCAGTTCCCTCCACCAACTGACCCACCAATTCTGGACATCATCTTTGCACAACCCTAGCAAAGAATAGGTGAATTTAATTCAAGCACCCCCAGTAAATAACTTGACATAACTAAAAATAGTAAACAATGTGAAACACAATGGGATGCAATTTGCAATCCTACCTGAAAATGTCGAGTCCGGTTGACTGAGAAAATTAAAATCACATTTTCAGCAGAGTCAAAAGCTTCATTAAGTTTGGACTCATTGCTCCTTTGGGTTGCCCATACTCCTTGTTGTACAGATAATTCCAAATTTTCACGGTTGCAACTTTTAACAATAAAATACCTAAGGTTTGATGTTTGAAGTAAATAAGTATATCCAATTCAATAAAACGGGTGCACTAATTGGGAAGAAGAGTAAAATATGGATAGAGAAACAGTCAAGAGATTTCATTAGGTAGGAAGAAAGAATGATATGACAATTGACTACTACATTACGAAATTTGATGGGAAGATGATTATCACAACTTGACATTTGAAAAATATGCAGAAAGCAGGTTGGCTGGGCACTCTTATATTTGAACCTATACAGCCATCATACAGCATAACTCCAAAACTAACAGTAAGTAGTAAGCATTGATGCAAACACTTTGGTAGCAAATATCACGCAGCTTAAATTGATATGACACCCACATATTTGAACTTTTCTAACTTTATCTAGATGGTCTAAATCTACATTGTGGAACAAACAATCAAGATTACTATCAAACAAGCTTTTTGAGATTCACAACCTATATTTGTTGCACCTTAGCCCCCAACAATACCAAATGCAGTTTGACGGCCGGTACATATTTGACTCATGTTCCCAGGGAACTTTTCTGCATAGCCAGGTCAGAGTATGTTCCCGAATCTGAATGAACATGTATTTGGACCCTACAACTCAACACACCACCAAACCATTCATTATGGGATGGGATTCATGCACTTTCATTCATTCCTGCTAGCACAACAAAAAGCTTTGGACTTGACACCCCTACTATTGTTGCGCAGCCCTTCCTCGGGTTCGTAGAGTCGGGATTCCAGTTTACCCACAACAGAGGACCCGCCCCCAAACTCTGCACAAAACTCATCCAATTGTTTTTCTATGGAACTTCCTCATCAACAAAATCACTGGTAGGTTGGACTTCTAGTTCTGGAAGATCAAGCTACAACATCTTATTCAGCCAAGGTGCAACTCAAGAAATATGGTCCTAATATGCCCTGAGACATACATCTAGAATCTATCTAGGCACCATTGCACACTCCAAGTGTCTTACGGAGAGTTTTTTGCTTCTTATTGCAACTCAAAAATCAAAATACATTTGCTTTGAGTACCCAGTTCTTTATTACCCTCTTCCCTCCCTACCTGCTGACAAGACAACTAATTTTTTCAGCTGTAAACTTGTAATAAGCCAAACATGTCAAGCTCAAACCCTACTTAAGAGTTCAGAACTGTCTTAGACTGTCTTTCCTTTGGGAGTCTCCCAGAGTGTTTCAAGCAAAACACGCTACAGCCATACGCAACAAATACCACATCCCAGAGATAAAGATATAAAAAAATTTCCTAGCACCAAATAAGAGTGAAATTTACAGTTATGTAAAGCTAAAAACAATTTCAGCTGTTTCTTATTACACTATCTCACCCAAAAAAGTAAGTCTTGCCACATATTTCCTTACTGCTGTAGAATGGAAGAATAGAAGACGATATCATACATCTTCCAATAACAAAGTATAAATAGGTCAAAAACTTATTGGGAGAAAGCAACCCCATGTACAGATCATAAAAAGAAAGTAAAGTACATATGAAAAACCAAAACCCGTACATAACATGATCAAATATAAATTATACAGAGTAATTATTTATAAAGTTAGCTAGTGTAGGTTTAAAGGAAGCTAGTTACAGCTGATAGAAGCGGACAGAACTTTTTTGGGAAATTATTTACCGAAAAATTTCTCTCTTATTCAAATGTCCATAAAAGAATACAGAAACTGATTTACAAAACCTAATAAAAAACCTTGGGACTCTGAACAAACCTAGATGTTCCTTGAGGCAAAGGCAATGCACTTCTATTTGCCTGATTAGCTAGGCCAGAAGGAAGATTTTGTGTCTGTGCGGGGCCAACCTGTTGTTGGGTTTGTTGAAGCTGTTGCTGCGGCTGAACATTCCCAGACTCTGCTGCAGTAGGTTTTCCTACAAAATTGTTGGGTCCTTGTGCAGGTTGGTACTTCTCTCCTTGTTGGGGAAAACCAGCATTCCTTTGTTGATAGAACTTATTTGAGTTGTTGTAATTGTAAGAATTCAAATGCTGGATCTTCTGAAGGACTTCTTCCACTGGAGGTGGAGGTCCCGGCAGCTTTGCGTGTCTATACCGGCAATCAGGACCATTTGGACAAAAACCCAACTTGTACCTACAATGACAAAACCCTTCCATAAGAACAAATAAAACTTCGATAAATTCATGGTTTTATTTACATCGAAACTAGACTCCAATATTTGGGATAAAGAAGTTCAGATAATGAGGAGAAGCAACAACTTTAGATAATTTTGTTTCTTCTACCCTCCACTTATGAAGCTCGAATCGTCGAAATCATATGATCGCAGAATACCAATATCAACAATTCGCAAGGACTCCACAGCATCAATATCACAATACAACAATTGAACTCAATTCAGTAAAACTTTTAACATGTCCATTACGTTCAAGATCAGAATCACCACCAAGTTGAAACAACAAAATTCAACCAAAAACCAACAAAGATGAATCAGGAAATTGGCAGAGAAAAGCAAGCACATACATATTACACTCTTTGATGTCCTCGTTAGTGTGCTTGTACACGCAGTCCTGCTCGCGGCACTCACCGTACAACCGGAAGAAGCGGCACACGGGCATGCGCGACTTGTCGTATTGGTGGAGGAAGCCACAGGCCTCGCCCTTCATACAAAGGCTGCGCAGCCAGTGACGACACACCGTCTGGCGATAGCTCCGCCCACCCATCCGGTTCGCATTCTGATTGGGCTGCGGCGCCACAGAGGCCTGGTTGGAGCCCGCCCCGCCGGCCCCGGTGACGGCCGAGTCGGACTGCATCACGGAATAATTAGAAGTTGGGCCCGTGTTGGCGGGGCCCGCAGAGGCCGAGACGGTGGCGGCGGCATCGAGGCCGCCCTCGAAGTCGAAGTTGAGGACTCCGTCCGAGTCCTCCATTGGGCGAGCTTAGTATTCGTCTGGGTGTGAGGGTGGGTGGATGTTTGGGATTTGGGGGTTTGATCAGATAATTAGGGTTTTAGAGATTGTGATGAGGGAGGGGAGAGAGATGCGAAACGTGCGTTTTGGGGATCTAGGTGATGAAGGAGGAAGGAATGTCGGTTTCGACAGTCGACAGGGAGCAACAAAGGGCGCCAACGCCAGGACGCGCAGAGGAGGAAGGGTTTAGGGCGGTCGAGGTCAAACATTTCGGCGGGTATTCGGGTTTGGGTTCTCGTTGTCTGGCCCAACCAAACGAGAAAGGCCTCTCATCCGGGAGATACTACTTTCATTTTGTTTTTCATTTAAGTTCAACAAACTCATATACACTGTCGTTACGATTTAGTGATATTATTCTACTTATAATTAATATAGTTATGCGAATTTGAAATGTAAAAAGCACATTTACATCTCGTCTATTAAAGAACTCTTTGGTCAATAAGAAATATTAAATGTCCGTTTCATTTTTTTGGTAAAGCGATAATGTTAGTAGGTTAAATAGTTTGTTGTTAAAAGGAAAGAGAATCCATGAAAATCGAACTCGTATGAGAGTGCATAAGCACGATTATGCTCCTCCCGCTGCTTTAAAGCGTCATCGGCAATTAATGCTCATTTCAAGATATTTTACATCTCTAATAGAAATGCTTTTAACTTGACATAAATTCACCATGAATCATTATATCAAAAGTTCCATCCACTTTGCATTTAATTTATTTTGCGGACATTTTCTCATTTACAAATTCCAATATTTTATTTGTTTGTTTTGAAGAATATGTTTTGGAACTGTAAATCAAACTTTTCTCTTTTGGTCAGTGAAATTATAAATCAAAGTACCATGATGGGTGCCTATTGCGCAGCAAGCACTGAAGGAATCCAAAGGACTCTCTCCTGTCTCCATCGCATGGTTTCCATGCGCATCATTTGGCTTGATTTCATCCCGGCCGTCCACTTTTTCAAATGAAAACTACTGGCTGTGATGGAGTTTCAAGAGAACAAGTGCAGCAAAAAAGAAAACTAATGAAAAATATTTGAAAACTTTGAATTTTAACGATAAAAACAAAATAAATGATAAAATAAATAGTACCAAAATTAATTTTTTAATCTAAAAATATAATTTTTCGTTAAAATGAACAATACCGAGAATTTTTCGTCAAAGTTCCCGCAGCAAAAATACGGCAGCCAAAAGGAAACGTTGCTAGTTACAGTAGACACAAACAAGACAGTAAATTCATGCTCTTCCAGTTATAGCCTGAAATAACAAAATATTCTGACGGGAAATGCCGCGTCCGAACGCTAACGGTACATCGGCGTCCAAATGTAACGCCGGAAATGCAAGCCATCAGATCAAAAACGAGAAACAACATCAGACAATCAATGAACTTATTTCCAAAATCAATTTTCATATTCAGAGAACGGGGGAAGAAAGGGGGAAGAAAGGGAGTGGGAGAGGGAGAGGGAGAGGGAGAGGGCAACTATATATATTGACAAGTTCTTGCTAAAAATACAGCGGCGAGAGCGTGACAAATGCAAATTCTGTAACACCTAAACTGTAGACAAATTAACGAAACATGAAAGTTGCTTTGCTACGAGGGTCTGCAAACGAGAACCTACCGCCTTCCCTTTTCCGCAATGTTTAACCGGACAAAGAGGGTGAAGGGGGCTAGAGTAGAGAACGAGGACAAGATCAGTTCTTACAGGTGGGGAAAAAAATATCATCAGCCCTATTCAACAACTCTGACTCCGATGATGCGCGCAAGGCCCTATAGATACAGTCGCCTTGCCCAACCAAGTGTCTAGATTCAACTTCCCACCCGATAACTGTCGTGGTGTAATGAGTTAGCCCAGTTAACTGATCATCAAGAATATACATTAGTTCCCTTCTCTGTCTTTCTCTTTATCACCTGCAGCCGCTTCTTGACTGCCTTTTGTTCCCACCTCGGCAGCTGCAGCGGCAGCTGCAGCATCAGAAGTGGTTGACTCAGAACTTGGCTTCTCGTTGCCTGATTCTGACAGCTCAGGCGGCTTTGAAGTTCCCTCAACTGTTGATTCAGCTTGAGGCTCAGTGACAACTTTATCATCTTTTATCAGCGGCTCAGAAGAGGACGGTGAACATTTAGCCGCATCTGCAGATTCCGTTTGAAGCTCACCATTTGGTAGGACATCAGACGGTTCCCCAGAGTCTGAACTCTCCCTCCATTCAACCCACTCTGGTGGTTTTTCAGTTTCAACGGGTCCCACTTCTGGCGAATTGTTGGGGACGGCAACTTCTGAATCTTCTGGCTTTGTTCCTGGTTCAGGAGAAGATGTTGCAGTGTCAACCAAGTCATCATCTTCACCAACAATGACATCATCATCACCGCCACCACTGACAGCATTAGACTCCACCGTATTTGGTGATGGAGAAGCAAGAGAACCAGTTGAACGATCAGTGGCAGCCCTGTCATCCTCAAATGCAAACCAGTTGGAATTTGTAAACAGAGAACCACTGCAATCAGAAAGGCAACCATGTCAAGCAGTTCAAAGCACTTGTATTATATACATAATCAGGAAAGCTAGATATGCACAATAACACTACTAGTAAGAGTCCAAAAATCCATTTAGAAGCTTAGGCCCTCTATCACATAACCCATGTGAAGAACTATAAACCAAGAAAACAACATGAAAAGAAAATTGTTTACTTCAAAAGTCAGCATTATAAGCCATAAAATCTCAATATTCATGACATTAGGGTGGGTGCATTTTTTATCACCACCCTCAAGAGATGGTAATGCTCACCATCCTATTTATCACCGCTGGATGAATTTCAATTTTAAGACGTGTGTCTATCCACTACACATCTCGAAATTCGAATCATCTAACGGTGATGAATAGGGTGGTGAGCTGTCACCATCACTTGAGAGTGGTGAGCAAAAATATTCCTATTATGGCCAGGAATAGCCTACATGCATTGATTTAGTTGTGGCAATCAAACTATGCATACAGCTTCATGCTGTAGGATTGTCTTGCCAAATATCCTAATAGAATCTAAAGAGTAAAGATTAAAGGACTTTCCACCTACCTTTCCTGGTCATCTCCCAAACGCAGTGAAGAAATAACAACTTCAGCAGATTCATCATCAAAGTAGACATCCTGCGCCAAAATTATATAGTAAGGAATCGTTGCAAAACCTTTTTATATAGAAACAAACAGTCAACACTGATATCATCAAAACATAACAAGAAAAAAAATTCATGCTCAATGAATGGAGTAAAATTGCAGCATATTTGATACCTCATCATCCCGTTCAAGTGACCCATGGCCCTGAAAAAGCATAGATTCTTAATATCAATAATCATCATCACAGCAACATTAAAGTAATAATGACAAAAGTGTTTGGAACACTTTTGGACATTGTCATCTTTCCATTTCCTCTAGGACCATATAATGAGACACCACTCAATTTCATATCTGTTGCAATATGAAACGAAAATTCCAGGTGCTGAAAACATTAAACGACAACTTTATCATCTAAATGCTCCAGGGGAAATGTGGATAGAGTAATAGCTCTCCTAAACATTAAATGCAGTAACAGAGACGTTAAAAAAACTAATTATAATGGCACCAAATTGTCTAGTCTTAAAAAGGGAAATTTGTTCTATGTGGTACTTCCTAACTATGTGCATATGAAGATAGTTAGTGTAAATTACTCCTGAAGATTTAAACAGGTCTATTTGCTACCTTCTTCATTTATACTTTTCACCCAATCAAAGGGTACTTTCTAATCTAAAATTTTGAAAAGAAAAAACACAGGCGGTCTCTTACAATTTAAAGTGTGTAGATATAGGATGATAAAATAAACACAGGTATCAGGGGGTACCTCATCTAACTCATCATTGTTGTATATTCCATATCGGAAAGCCTGGCTTAGGTTATTTGCAAGAGCTGCAACATCGTAATCTCTATCTTGATAGTCATCATCATCACTATCCCTATTTCGATCATGTAATGCAGTTGGCCGCCTGTTACAGTTGATTAACCATAATTAACAAGCCAAAAACATGAGGCAAAAAGGACAGTGGAGAGGTAATAAAGAAACGAAAAGGGTCACATTGATAAATCACAATTGTATCAAGGAGCAAACAACAAAAGCAATATTTACTAGAATAAAACCACATCTATCATGTTTGCTGTCTACTAGTAACCATATGTGATTTACTACAGCTTTAGAACTGGCACCGCAAATCAATGGTAAATGTGACATGAAGAAACCAACTGCTTTTGTGAGGAAAAGCACATACCCACAGGCCCATTGATAGACGTTCTCGACTGTATTACGCTTTGACAGGACACTTGCCTGCCACTCCACCCACTCAATGTTTTCCTGCAAGATAATTACAACTCTAAAAATGACTTTGACAGTGAAAACAGTAGGCACCATAATATTGGTAGCGTTATGTTTCTTCCATTCAGCATCGATAACAGAATACTTATTTTCCATAAACTAAAAAGGCTAAAAAATACAAAAAATAAAGATAAAAAACCTGCAGCAGCGTCTGAATCTCGCTATTGTTATTTCCAAGCTGAATGAGTTTGTTGGATATACGTGTTAAGTGTCCAATGTTCCCTATTCTGGGTGGGGATCTACCCTCAGCAGGAACAGTTGGCTGAAAGAAAAATGAAACAAGACAATGTTTAAATAGGTTTCAATAAACTACCAACCGAAATCAAATAATAAGTACATAAATTATCTGGATGCAAGATATTAGTTATATACAAAACAATGCACCACCACCACCTTGTCCGCGTCAGCTGCCAATGTAAAATTCTTTTCGGCTTGAAGTATTTTTCCAACAAGGTCACACTCGTGAAGAAGATGTTCAACAAGAGGAATATTCTTGCTTTCCAAACACGACACAATTATGTTCTCTATGTGGTGATGTACAAAGTTGTTATATGGGTACCTGGAGTGGCAACAGAATCACGGCATAAGGCACTTGTATCAAATCAGTCTTTTTATAAACATGAAAACTTTTGTACTTACTTAAAAAACAAGTCTAAAATTCTCTGTACAGCACCAAGACGAATCAATTCCTTCTCAGCAGCTTCACTACCAACCGTAAGTAATACTGAAATGAACTCTACAACCTGAAGAGTACAATGTTCAGAATAAACAGAATTAAACTACAAACATCACCCTTAAACAAACTATGAAAGTTTCAAGGGGCTTGTAAACATATTAGTTGATTATTACATTTAGTTCTATTAAAAAAAAATTGATTATTACATTTAACTAATAATGTTCCATAACAAACAGTCCAATCATACAGGAAGACTTTTGTGGAGAAAGAACTCAATTCTTAAAAGTGAGCAAGGACAACTTGAAAAGACCATTAAAATATTCACCTTTAACCGATGTTTTCCAAGAGGCGGCTGCAACTTGCCATATGTGGTTAACAGTGTGTTATCCACCGATGAAACATCCAACAGCTTCAGCAAATCACCTAAACAATTAAAAGAGATAATACTTAATCCTTAAGAAAATAAACAAAAAAAAAATCTCTTCAAATTCCCATTGCCATTAAAAAGGAGCATAGAAATTCTGCACGGTCATATGAATGTGTAGAGGCAAAGCAGCCATATATCAGCTCACACTCAGCAAAAACCATAGTCAAAAGGAGATAACATTACCTAGGCTCTCCAGCATGCCCACAACAGTCTCAGGATTAGCAGTAACCGTGGATCCATGAGTCATCTGACGGCCATACATATGATATGTTCCCAAAGTTTGCCTCCTAGGGTCTAGCAAAGAGATGCATACTGACAACGAGTAAACAAGAACAGATTTTGGCCGTGAGTCCTCCAAAGCATGCCGAAACAATCTTCCTATAAAACTGCACAAAATACACAAATGAACTTTAATGAAGAAGCTATAAAGAAAATGCATGTATAACACTAATCAATAATTATGCAAAACAAATCTTACCTTGGGCTGGAAATTTTAGAAGAAAGTCCAGGCGGAGCAAACCGTGTTATAGCACAAAGTGTCTCCGCTGCATTAGCATGCACTTCAGGAGAATCCTGTAGAAATCAGGATCATTAAAGTTTGCTCATTAACACTAAACATTCTTTAAGCACATCAAACAGAACATCTATAGTAATATGGTAAAATGCGTAGAACAAAAACAAATACATTGAGTAACTTTTTTTTATAAAGGCAATTACAAAATTCAGACTTTACACAAACTCTCTGTTCAAACATGTAGATAAAAAATAGTAATGAAGAATGATTAAGAAACCCATGGTGTCTAGTCATTCAACCACATGAATACAGCTTAAATGTAAAATTAATCACATACTGAAGAGCTGAACTTGTCCACAATCATCTCTAGCACATCTGTATCTTGTATCCAGTGCATTGCCTCCGTATGATTAGAATACATGTGTTCGTCAGCACCAACCAGACGTATCAAAACCTATAAAACATATAAATTGGGTTTTCAACTATTCTCCAACTGTAAGGCTAAAAATCTTAATGTGCTTCTTTTGCATCTAAGTTTAAAAAGCAGTGCATTAAAGAAGCTCAAATATGGAAAGAAACAAACAACAGTCTACAACCAACCTCCATGATAGATGTAATTCCAATCAGGTCAACTAGCTTCTTAACAATATCTTGATGACCCTGAATGTGCACATAAAAACAGTGGATCAGCTCGAAACTAAAGCAAATAAATTAACTCATGAAAACCTTAACGCTCTTACTATCTTAATCATGATATATGATGTGATAGCAAGTATTCAATAGAGAATGAAATATACATGTATCATGGTTAGTGAGGATATTAGGTTCAATCTGTTTGAGGAGAACATGAATCTATGAAGTCATGCATCTAGTAATTATAAGGACATACACACCAACAGAATTATCAAGCAGACAAAGGCTCGAAAAGCCAAATAGACTGTTGCATTTAAAAGTTCTTCACACAACCAGACACCACTTTATGAAATTACAAAGAAACTTATATAAGCCCAAAATTTCCCCTTTTAATCCACCAGAATGCATTTCAGACAACCATTGGCCCATATCACGACAAAATTTCAGAAAGTTAACGTCTAAGCAAAAAGGCTTTTGAAAATAACAATAATGGACTTACCTGAATATACTGCAGGAAAGGAACTGTCTTGCGCAACAGCAGACAAACAACAACCTATGATAAAGAAATTAAAAATGTAAAACCTAGGAAAAAGGAATTAAACATCAAGTAAACATATATAATTTACCTTGGTAAAACTACTCTCATGTCAAAAAATGAAGATAGCATTTAGTTCAACAAGGAAATACCTTGCTAAAGTACCCAGCCAAGAGTGTGCTGTGAGAATTATTTGGTTCCAAAAAGGAGAACAACAAGTTCATCAACTGGCAACATGATATAACCAAGTTAATCAAAAGTTGAATATGTTACACATTCATCAAAACTATCAACCAGAGTCATTCAGATTGTATAGTTACAGTTTCTTACCTCCTCATCCTCTACCAATGTTTTGAGTATGATATCAACTTCACAAGTAAAAATCTCACATGCAATAAAAGGAAATCTGCATCACACAACAAATTGACTTGATCAATCACATGGGTAGAGTAAACCAGTAAGCTCATGTTTACATGTGCATTCAATGCAACGCACTTGAATGTTCGTCTCTTTTCAGCATCCTCAGGAGCTTCTTCAACTATGTATCGGATGAGTTGCTCAACCTGGGGTCTTTCTCGCAAACTGCAATGTAGGGCACCACAAATATATTAACATATCTTGAAAAATGAAAAGGAATTTTATAGGGATTTTACAGAAGCTTATGCATAAAAGGAAAACAACACAACTAAAAAAGTCCAAACAATATTATATGTAAAATATTTAAGACAAACTAGAGTCTTTAGACAATCTTATGTTTTTTGGCCTGAGTAATGAAAGATTTGCTCAAATTGGATGCAAATCAAAGCTTGGAAAATAAAAACATTCCATCTACATAGAAAGAAAAAAAAAATCAAAACGAAATTTCCAAGGTAGACATCTCAAACCATTGAGGCATGGAAATCAAGTAGTTCAAGCCCAAATTTCTGATTCAAAGCAATTTGCATCTATATGCCAACATCAGAGTCCCACATATCTAAACCCCAAACCATTATAAGGAATCATTTTGAGAATAGCTCTTAAAAGGATGTGTTGAATTCCTGCTTTCATCTTTCAACACGTTGGTCTTTTGATACATGCACATGACAAAACATAAAATCATTCTGACAAATGCATAACAAGCAGCCCTTACCCAAAGACAATAAGCAGAAAGATAGAAGCCCTCTATTAACTCACTCATTGAGGTACAACGAACAAATAAGGAGCAAGGACAAGAAAATAAAGGTCCAAATTATAGTGGCAGTAAGAAAATGAAAGGAGCATTACAAATTGATTAGGCGGCCATTAAGAGCTTTGCATTCTTGAATAATTTCATCTTCATCAAGTAACTCTTCCAACGTGAAATTATCCTTGTCCAAAATTGTCTCCACCTGAACCATAGAATAAAATAAGAGACACAGACACATAAGTTAGGCTAGGAAACAAACAACGAGCTAGCTTTCATATTAGTGAAAACCCGTAGTATGGACCACATAAAGCAAGTTCATAGTAAACCAACAAGCGTAGGTGACAGCTGGAGACCATCCCAGCCTTCTAGGGTAGGGCATAAGACACCATGTAAATCAGCGCAGATATAATTGAATGATTCAAGGGAAGCACATCATGCAAAAATATTAATACAACATATTAATACAACCTATTTTTAAGCCTGCAGATAATCATATCCAATTTTGAAAATCACAATTCCAGAGCGATCACCCAAAAATGGTTAAAGCTTGGTGCATCGTAGGATTTCGAAAAGTCTCCAAACCCTGCACAACCCTCAAACACCCCCTATCGAATTACTAACTGGCACGTAATGTATTGCCACGGTCTGAATTAACAAAAATCCATGTCTACTACACTAAAAACCACTATGTTCTAAAGACGCTGCCACTACTTTCCAACCGTAAGATTAAAATACATAATCTTTTCAATGGCGTTTTCCGACCGCCAAAAAGTGATATATTAGAAAGTTCATAGCTCCCACTACACCACTGATCCCAATTCCGGATCCAAAACCAAAGACAACCATGCCCAATTTCAAACATAGTTTCAATTGCCAACCCCCCAGCAGTTTGCACACAACAGACCAACTCTCCTTAAGATCCAAATATTCCAAATTTCAATTTCCATACCCACATTTTCTTCACCAAGCAAACAGAGCAACACAAAAAAATACCCAAAACTTCACCAAGATTCAATCCGAACATATCACAAATAATCCAATACCGCGCCCCGCACACCACATGTAACAAAACAAGAGAAAACAAAAACGACGTCGGACAACTCACCGGAGACGCCGTGGACAACCCCGCCATACGCCAGAACATGGTGTGAATTGAGGAGCGAAAATGGCCTCCCCGCGGCAAACTGAACTTGGATCTGCGAACCCCGAGGAAACGAACCCTAGCGCGCCCTCACAAAATCCCGAAAGCGAGGATTCACCAATCGCCGAACCGCCCAAAACGCCGAAAGTGATCCGAGCATGGGATGCGAAAACCCTAGAAATTGGAATCGGCGGATTCGATTTGGATCTAAATCGAGGGCCGCACAGAGATGGAAGAACCCGACGAAGCCTGTAATCGCGGTCGGGGTGAGAGAGAGAGAGAGAGAGAGAGAGTGTGTGTGTGTCGTCGGAAATGAAATGCAAATATGGATGGAGGGTTGAATTATTATACGGCTCTCAAATATTATTTTCCTTTTTCGCGTTTTATAATCTATGCTTTTTTTCTTTCTTTTCAATCATTTGGATGGCTATTTATTTACAAATAAAAATAAAAATATTGGAAACAAATATATATTTGGATGGCTATTCCAACTTTGTCATGACATTGGAAACACGACTCACTGTACCAAATGTTATAATATAAGTAATTAAAAATATGTTAAGTCTTTAAGTGCTTGTGTTATGAAACTTGATGTGCCGACTTTATTTCAGTACATTAAAAAATGGAAACTTTAACAAAAAACTTTTGATATTGTTCATTATAACGAAAAATCATATTTTTACATTAAAAAGTCAATCTTGATACTATT
>JADOBS010302771.1:0-15254 GCA_015708375.1 Cydonia oblonga | reverse complement strand
TGAGGATGACACGTGGCGTGCTTTGATTGGCCTCTGATGTTGACACGTGTCGCACTGTGATTGGCCTTCAATGTCGACACGTGTCGCGCTGTGATTGGCCTCCTGGTTGGAGGGAGATTCTTGTGGACCCTTGACGGTATAATGTTGACAGGTGCTCAGTAGTTTCGGGATTGGTCAAGTATGGTACAAACAGATACGATTCACGAATTTCGAATCATCACAAAGGAGATCCGGATTCCCTAATTTATGCTCCATGCAAGCCGCCGGCTACTTTTGCCGAACTTGCAACTTTGCAAGACGACACAAATTACTCCATAGTAAGATTCTCTACTCTCCTAATTTTTCTACTCTTCTCTTTTCTACTATTTGAACGGTCACAGTTAAATCACGTTAACATTTTATATTGATTTTTTTTATAAAGATAATAAAACAAAAAATAATGTATGAGAGAAGGGGATGGAAGGGAATGGAAATAAAAGGGTAGAAAATCCTCGTTCAATTACTCCCCAACGAAACATGAAAAAAGATGCAATTTTTCTCCACTCCCTCCATCCCTCCCGCGGTTGACAATTTCACTTCACACCAACTGACTAATCGAAAAACCAAATTCCAATTTTGATTGCTTTTTTTTTTTTGGGGGGTTTGAATTCTCTACAACAACCGCCTAGAATGGCGGCGGCGACGCTGTCTTCGACGGTGTTTGCAATCTCCGCCTCATGCTCTTCTTCTTCGTCTCTCAGAGCAAGGAGGAGCTTCAAGACTTCAGCTTTTTCATCTTGGAATCATTTTCCATACAATGCCATTCAGCTCGTCCATCGATTTCCAGGTATGTTAATTTTCCACCACTTCAAACGTCGAAAAATGGGATCTTTAATTTTGGGGTTTTTTTGGGTATTTCATGTTTTGTTTCTAAAGTTTTGTTGTTTGTGCTTTATGGGATCTATGAACTATTAAACTAAATATGGTAAGTACCAAAAATATATATGACAATATTTGAGAATTTCTTATATATTCATTAATCTCCAAAGTGAAATATATAGAAGTTACAATTGGTATTACATATGTACTTCGTCAATGTGGGACAATAAACTAAACTACTATTTACACTTTAACTAATATATAACTCGCAACACTCCCCTCAAGTTGCTGCAAAGATGTCACGCATGCCCAACTTGTCAAGTGAGTTGGAAAACACACTATTAGACACAATCTTAGTAAGGACATCAGTGAGTTGATCTTCAGATCCCATAAACGGAAACATAATAATTTCAGCATCTAATTTTTCCTTGATGAAATGTCGATCAATCTCCACATGTTTTGTTTGATCATGTTGCACTAGATTATGAGCAATCTCAATAGCAGCCTGGTTATCACAATGAAGTTTCATAGCACCATTGGGCTTAAACCCAAGATCTCTCAATAATTTTTTCAACCACAACAACTCACATACACCATGAGACATACCACGAAACTCAGCTTCTACACTTGACCTAGCCACCATTTTTTGTTTCTTGCTTCTCTAAGTAACTAGATTACCAACCACAAACGTAAAGTATTCATATGTAGATCGCCGATCAGTGATAGAACCTGCCTAATCTGCATATGTATACCCTTCGACATTCAAATAACCATTCTTGAAGAAAACCAAGCCTCTGCTAGGAGCCATCTTCAAGTATCTCAAAATATGGATTACTGCATCCATATGAGCTTCACTAGGTGAGTGCATAAACTGACTTACCACACTAACTGCATAAGCAATGTCGGGGCGAGTGTGAGACAAATAAATTAATCTCTCCACTAGCCTCTGATACCGTTCCTTATGAGTAGGAACTTGATCCGGAAATAAGCCCAGATGATGATTCTGCTCAATCGGAGTATCAACAGGTTTGCAATCTAACATATTTGTTTCAGCTAACAAATCAAAAACATACTTCCGTTGAGACAGAAAAATACCATGCTTAGATCGTGCAACCTTGATTCCAAGAAAATACTTCAATTCACCCAACTCTTTCATCTCAAATTCAGTAGCTAGGTACTTTTGAAGGCGTTGTATCTCCTTCTGATCATCACCAGTCACTATCATGTCATCAACATAAATAATCAATGCAGTTAGCTTACCATTTTGTTGCTTTAGAAACAAAGTATGATCTGAATGACTCTGGACATACCCAAACTTCTTCATTGAACTTGTAAAGCTCCCAAACCATGCTCTAGGAGATTGTTTCAAACCATACAAAGCCTTTCGCAATTTGCATACAACACATTTTCCAGGAGATGTTTTGATACCAGGTGGGAGATCCATATAAACTTCCTCCTTGAGATCACCATGAAGGAAAGCATTTTTAACATCAAACTGCAACAGAGGCCAATTCTGGTTTGCTGCTAAGGACAGAAGAACACACAAAGTATTAAGTTTGGCAACAGGAGCAAAAGTCTCCTGGCAGTCCACCCCATAGGTTTGAGTATAACCCTTAGCAACTAATCTAGCTTTATACTGGCCAATAAAACCATCTGCTTTGTGCTTAATAGTGAACACCCATCTACATCCAATAGCTTTCTTTCTGTTTGGTAAAAGAACCAAATCCCAAGTAGAATTCTTTTCCAACACTTCCATCTCAACTCTCATGGCATTAACCCATTTAGGGTCAGACAAAGTATCATGCAATTTTGTTGGAACTAATACACTAGATAGCTGACATATGTAAGATGCATATGGTTTGGACAAACGATGAGTAGACGTATAATTGTTGATAGGATATTTGGCTTTGGCATGCATATCAGACTCATATTGTACTTTAGGTTTTCCACGATTAGCTCGTGGAGGCAACTGATAAGTAGAAGAATCGTCAGAATTTACCTCATGTATGCCACCATCTTGTACCAAACTGTTAGAAGAATCATCACTGGCCGAACCATCATCAGGCAGCTCGTTAGACATACCAGCAGTAGGCAACCGGTCATCAGAAAGTAATTTGTCAGACATACTAACAGACACCTCATTGAGCACATCTGATCTGTCGTCAGTAGAAATAGTTTAGGGAATGACAGGTGACCGATCATTATTTATAGCCAACTGATCAGTATTACGCAACATAATAGGTTCTGTCCCCAACTTTGCCTATAACACATCATCCATACCTTCTCTTCGAATCTGCACTTCACTCCCCATCTCTCCCTGAAGTAGAGAGTCGGAAGATGGCTTCACAAAATGCGCAACTTCCTCGTGGAATGTGACATCCATGGTAATATAAGTTTTCTGAGTCGGAGGATGATAACACTTATAGCATTTATGATTGTTAACATACCCAATAAATACACAGCGGAGAGCACATACATCAAGTTTACTCCGCTGATGAGAATAGACATGCACATACGCAATACACCCAAACACATTCGGAGGAAGTTTGATACAAAAACAAGAGAAACATGTTTTTGTAGCATATCAAGCGGTGTTTGAAAATCAAGAACCCTATTTGGAACACGATTTATCAAATACACAGCAGCCAAAACAGCATGACCCCACAAATGATTAGGAAAACATTTATCCAACATCAAGGAGCGAGCAACCTCCATTATTTGATGATTCTTTTGTTCGGACACACCATTTTGTTGAGGTGTAAACGGAGTAGTCGTCTGATGAATAATACCCTGATCACGGAAAAAACATGCCAAAGTGTGATTCACATATTCTCCTCTGTTATCGGACCTAAAGACCTTAACTTTGGTCTGAAACTGAGTAGACACCACAGCACAAAATTCTTAAAGAAGCAAATGAACATCACTTTTATTCTTCATCAAGAACACCCAAGTTAATTGAGTACAATCATCAATAAAAGTAACAAACCAATGGAATCCATTAGAAGTAACTTTCGCCGAACCCCACACATCAGAATGTATTAAATCAAATGGCAAAGTAGCTTTAGAATCACTTATATTAAATCAAATGGCAAAGTAGCTTTAGAATCACTTATGGGAAAGGAGCACGATGACTCTTAGCAATGACACATGTTTCACACTTGAACTATGAATCACTACAAGTGCGAAACAAAGAAGGAAATAGATGCTTCATATAACTGAACGATGGATGTCTCAATCGTCGATGCCACAACTAAATTTGATGTATGTCATCCACTTTAGCACTTAAAGCTTGATGATTATTTGAACCGGAAACAACAGTATCCTCTGTAGTCAAGATGTACAAACCCCCTATTCTTTTACCATAACCAATTATCTTCTGAGTTTCAATGTCTTGAAAATAACAATACGTAGGGTAAAAGTGAGCAGAACAATATAAGGTATCAAAAAGTTTTCCCACTGACAAAATGTTGCACTTAACATCAGGAACAAGTAAAGCACGGACCAGTGATAAGGTCGGAGTAAGAGAGATAGTGTATTCACCCTTCACAAGGAAAGGTGTTCCATTTGCACTAGTAATATACGGATCACGAACATAGTCACTTAACTCATCAAACACTCTAGGGTCACTAGTCACATAATCAGTAGCCCTAGTATCAATTATCTATTTATTTGTTACACCAAGATGCATAACAACACTATGATTGTATTGAGTCATTGAACTAAATCACAAACAATAAAGGCACAAAAGATGCGCAGCGGAATGTAAACAATTTACCAGTGTACCATAGCAGATCACTGTTCACGGCACTGTAGCATATCATTGTTCACGACAACGCACTGTACTGTAGCGCGGCACTATTCACTCTCTTTTTTTTTTTTCAACAAAGGAAATCACAACAAATGTGAGCCCCAAATTAAAGCACACAGGTCACCAAGAGAAAACTACGCTGATGCCATATTAAACTAAACATGGTAAGTACCAAAAATATATATGACAATATTTGGGAATTTCTTATATATTCATTAATCTCTAAAGTAGAGTATATATAGGAGTTACAATTGGTATTACATATGTACTTCGTCAATGTGGAACAATAAACTAAAATACTATTTACAATTTAACTAATATATAACTCGCAACGTGAACTAGATTCTAAATTCAAATTTGTGGGCTTTTTATTCACTCGATAACAAAAATTGTATAGAGTTCGAGCAACTATGCTGCAAGAAGATGAAGAGAAGGTGGTAGTGGAGGAGTCCTTTGAGTTCAAGGCTTTTACCTTTGATGAATTGAAAGCTAGCAGCGGGAATCTCTCTGAGAGTTCGTCTTCGAGTGCTTTTGAGATCTGGGTTATCAAGTGTGAACAATCCTTCAACATCTTCCTTACGGTAAATCTTTACTCATTGTCAAATTAATTGTTTTGCTGTGCTTGCCTACTTCCAATGTCGATTTTTTAAAGAAATGTTAATCATTTTTGTTGATTGTTTGGGGGTTATGCTTAGGAGCTTTTGTTTCTGGCAGTTGTTATTGATGTTTAGATTTTAATTAAATCATTCCAGGATACAGTTATAAAGGTACTTGATACTCTGTATAGCGACCGGGATTATGCAAGGTTCTTTGTACTTGAAAATATTGCAAGGGTTCCTTACTTCGGTGAGTGCTAAACTTTGTTTATCAATAATTTTGAATTTTCTGCACTTCTCTGAAATGGTATTTGTAATGAGATGCAAAGAACTTCCATTTCAAGCAAGAGGAAATCTTCAAATGATCGAGGATTAGTTATCAATTCATTTGGTGGCTTTGTATGTCAAGAAATGTACATCCAATCATGCATGTCCTGACATACAACATAAATTGGCCCTATATTCTGTTAGAATTATGATTCATATGACATACAGAGCTATGTCTTTGCATTATCGTGTTTTGGAGATCAAGATGATAGTGATGATTTCATGGAAGGATGTGCCTATATGTTCCTTTTAATTTTCTCTCAAATTGTGCGTATAACCTGTTTAGGAACATGTTCTTGTGTAGTTCTGTTCCCAATATTGTTGTCAACTGCGATTCCCAGTTGCAAGTTATAAGTCATGTCCTTGTCTGTGGCAGCTTTTATGTCTGTTCTGCACATGTATGAAAGTTTTGGTTGGTGGGGAAGGGCAGATTATCTGAAGGTGCATTTTGCTGAGAGCTGGAATGAGATGCACCATTAAGTCTTCACATCTGATTTTTTTTTATGGCAGTTCATAGATTGACATGCTAGATCTGATTTTTTTTATGGCAGTTCATAGATCGACATGCTAGGAGTTTGCTCATTTTTTATACTTCGTGTTAGTTTCCTGTCCTAAAATAGTCTCACACGGCTTTGTACAATAACTGTAACATAAGCGGGAATAAGTTCATAATGATTGTGCGCATATTATGACCTAGTTTGCACTGCGCTTTCAATAATGTTTCTTTTTTCAGAGAACTTGTACGACACATTTCTGAACATAAGAGACGATGAAGCTGAACACTGTAAGACGATGAAGGCCTGCCAGACTCATGGGAACCTCTGGTCTCCTCATGCACCCACAGAAGACTCCTTAGAAGATGAATCTGCTTGCGTCGTTCCTCAAACAGATTGTGAAGGTATTGTGGATTGCATAAAGAAATCCATCGCAACAACGCCAGCAAACAGATGGTTACTCGACATAAGAGAAGAACAGGAAAATTAGGAATTAGGGAATGGTGAAGGAAATTAATTTGTATACAGAAGAATGATCATATAGTATAGATCTAATACAGAAGAAGTATTTGGTTATTGAATGAAGACTGCTTTTCTAGTTTTCTCTTCCATTGAGGAAGAAGACGACGTGGTTGTTTCTACTTTCCAATTTCTTTGACAATTGTAACTAGGAGGGAAGGAACATTCCATGCATGGAATGATAGAGTAGAACAGCTGACAGCTACTAGGGTTAGGCGGCTCAGTGAGATAGGGAAGAGCGAATGAAGTGGTAGTCAACTTCTATGTGCTTAGAGCAGGCATGGAACCCAAGATTGGCTACCGAGTGTGTAGCGCTCGCTTTATCACAGTGCAGCAGAAATTTAGAGTGAAATGGCATCACTAGATCACGTAGCAAGAAAGCCATAAGAGCAACTCCACCTCTAAAAAAAAATGAGCCAACACCCAGCCCAATTAATCCACTCGGTGAACAGTAATAGATCCCAATGAACAGTAATAGGTCAAATGCATCTCCACTTCTACAAAATGCGCTAGCACCCAGCCCATTTAAAATATTATTAAATTTTTTATAAAATAATAAATAAATTACACAAAGTACTAATAATAAATAATAAATTACATCTATTAATAAAAATAAATAAGAAATTACATAAAGTACTAAAAATAAAGACGAAATTACATAAAGTACTAAGAATTAAGATGAAAGTAAATAAAGTACTACAAATAAATACGAAATTATACAAAGTCTGTGGAGTTAGGATATGTGGTGCTAGGATCTTCGATGCTATGATATGTGTAGCTAGAACCCCTCCACTTGTTTCCGCATCTCTTGCACACCTCATTAGCACCACGTCTCTTTTTTTCGAAGTCCAAAAATATTTTGAATTCGGAGACAGTCCTACTAGAGGTTTGAGACTTTTAATTTTAATGATACTGTACAAACAAGTATTAAGTACAAAACGCCTCTGCAAATGAACAAGGTATAGTAGACCTCAAAGTGCCAAACTGTATTGGATAATAAGGTCATCTCCAACCGACCCGGTCAAAGGGTCATAGAGCTAAAAATAGCTCAGAATGACACGAAAACTGTCTCCAACCGAGGGTTAGGCCAAAAGGCTTATGGGCCCACCAGGCCCAAACCCCCAAATAAGGCCAACGGGCTGGCCATTTCCAACTAGTCAGCCAGCCCTTCAGTGCCAGAATGTTAAGCTTGACATTTTGCCAGCCCTTTAGCTCAGCCCATTTGAATGCGAACGGTTATCTGGAGTTAGCATGACGCCAGCTAGCAACGGCTAACTAACGTCATGCTGCCGTCAGGTTACTGTTGGAATTTGATTTTTTTTTTTTTGGACAAACTTTTTTTCCTATCAATAACTACACCATTCCTACAACATTGAAAGCTGAAGATAAGAAGTGCCACATCCCGGGCTCGACTCCGCCATAGCACGATATTGTCCGCTTTGGGCCCCGACCATGCCCTCACAGTTTTGTTTCTGGGAACTCACACGAGAACTTCCCAGTGGGTCACCCATCCTGGGATTGCTCTCGTGCGAACTCGCTTAACTTCGGAGTTCCGATGGAACCCGAAGTCAGTTAGCTCCCAAAAGGCCTCGTGCTAAGTAGAGATGAGAATATACATATAAGGCTTACATGATCCACTCCCCTAGACGATGTGGGATGTCACATTATTCATTTAGAAACAAGTGGCATTCAAAATATGTCCGAAAACCTTATTTTAATATAGTAGTTTAATTTAATTAATCATATTAATTTAATTAAAATAATAAAGGGATATTAGCCTCCTCGATTGAAGGTGATTTTTTTGTCAAATAACTATATTTAGCATATGACTCTTTAGTCCTTCGGTTGGAGATGATATAAAATATTATCTAGCATTATTCTTTAAAATATAATTTTTTAGAGAACTATAGGATTAAAGTTGGTTTAGAGGGGACCTGACTTTCATGTCGTCCTAGTGTTTCGTGCCATAATTCCAGGTTATCACCGACTCCTACCTCTGGCCCCAATATTTGGGAGGAAAGCCGCATAGGATCGGCCGTACGCAGAATTTTCCCCCCTCTGTGTCTCCGTCAAGACTAATCCCAGTCACGAGTCATCATACGCCCACGCAGCCACGACAGCGCATCCCATACAAGATCCTATTTCTCTTGCAATCCTAATATTCGTCTCCCTCTCTTCCTATAAATACGGATCCTCCTCCTCCCCTTAGATTCTCAGAATCCCTCTCTCTCCTCCCTCTCGCTCTGATCATCCTAACAGTACCTCCGAATCCATTAAATAATAAATAAATATTATCTGATTGTTGCTTTCGCATTTTATTGGGCGCGAAAAAATAGGAGGCAGCGATGAAAATAGATTGCGGAGAGCAGGAGGTCTCCACGGCGTCGCCGGCGGCGAAGGCTCCGGAGATCGGAGACGAGAATGAGAGGTGCGGAGAGGCGTTCGTGCCGCCTCTGAACTTCGCGATGGTCGACAATGGCGTGTTTAGGTCCGGCTTCCCTCATTCCCCCAATTTCAGCTTCTTGAAATCCCTAGGCCTCCGTTCCGTCATGTGAGTCAAATTCCAGCAGTGAACTTTGTTTCCGTTGATTAATCTAGCTTCAAATTTGGTTTTGGTTTGATTAGATTTGGGGAATTTCGACTGATCCTTGTTTTGATTGGGTTAGATATTTGTGCCCGGAGCCGTATCCGGAGGAGAACAAAGAGTTTTTGAGAGCAAATGGGATTAGGCTTTTCCAGTTTGGGATCGATGGCTCTCAGGTTTCGTTTTCTTTTGGATTTATTTTGCAGATATTATATTAATCTTGACATAATTACACTGCAATTTGTGTCTGGGGTTATGCTTGGATTGCTTGGAAGTTGGGATTGGAGAATAAGATTATAGTGATTGCTTTATAATCGTGTGTATTTTCAAATTGGGATGTTCCCTTCTCTGATGAAGAATGTAAAGTCCGCACCCGCTAGTATGTGCGGGTGGTTGAGGAGGGACATTATGATTGTTGATTAGGAGGCCGTTGGTCGTCTGTTTGTTGTACCAAATGATCGTAGATAAGATTTGATCTGCTTAGACAAAAGCCCGAATTTAGTAGAAATCATATGAGGGATTGGGGAAAAAGGATTATTTTGTTGATATTATCGGATAGAAAATTGTTTTGCAGTGAAGAGTTTCGGGTTTGAGTTGATAGATATTGGAAATAATGCTCACCATCAACCCATTTTAGAAAGAGAGATGCCAAATTGCATGTCTATATCACTTCACTTCATTAGCTCAAGTGGTAGTTGGATGAGGCTTTTGGCCTTGCTGTGTCCCACTCCCACTATGTACTTGTGCAAGCCCTTTGCCCGTTGTATTTTTATTCCCACTATGAATTTATGATGCCCCTTTTCTGCCAAACCTCAGCTTTACAAGAGAGACTAGTCACTAACATGAATGGGGACGCCACGGTGGCTGTGACCCAAACCTTTCATGCGTCGTTGTGGCTTGCCTTGCATGAATACTAAACTTGAACGGAATTGCAAGATAAAATTCTGGAGCACCACTATATGCGTCACACATATATTTTAGGTGATTGATTGGCTTCCCCAACACCTGTGAATTGCATATTTATTCTTGCTTTATCTGTTGCTCTAAAAAATACATGAAAGCTAGGTGGTTAGAATATTGACAATCCTACTCAGCACTTGGATTTGTATATATGGATTATTACTCGCTTATGACATATTTTCCATTTTGAAGTAGCCGTCCACCTTTAGCCTTGGGTTGTTTTGCTTTCCCTGTTCTTTGTTGGTTTACTTTACCTATTTCAGTTGCCTTGTGTTTTGTCAGCTAGCAATGAGTTTAGATTTTCATTGGCTTTTGTTTTGTACTCTGGCTTATTAAATATGCCAATAAGTCCTCTACTGTTCTCTTTTAAATGGCCATTCTTGGTTTTCAACTTTTCGTCGATTGTTTTTTACTTTTCCAAATATCAGTCTGCTGTTTCATTGGATGGTTTTTTACTTTTCCAGATACCGGTCTTCTGATGATCAGATCTTGCTTTTGATCAACTTACCACCCTACACGTATTCAAAGATGCTTTAAACTGTTTCTCAATTTACAGTAACTTCAATCTGGAAGACTTATTGACGGATATGTCTGAGCTCACTGATGTTTGTAACTTAGGACTTTGCTTTGAGCTAGTTATAAATGATATCAGTTGATGTTTTCAGTCATGTGCTAACATATTCGGTACAGTAACCTTATGTGAAAATCCCGGAGCACACAATTCATGAAGCATTAACAGTTGTCCTTGGTATCACTAACCCCCTTGAACTTAAAGCCTCTTTTTTTTGTTCTTAATATTATGCCGCGGCTTGTTTGTTTTACAATTTGCTTATCGACTAGCTTGCCTGTGTAGATGCCAGATGTAAGAAACCACCCACTCCTGATCCATTGCAAGCGAGGGAAGGTACTCTATGATTTCCCATTTTTGTGTTTTCTCATACAATCTTGGGCTCCATCTTCCAACAACGAGTGTTTTTTGTTATTAATGTTGTGCAGCACCGGACGGGATGTCTTGTGGGATGCTTAAGAAGATTGCAAAGATGGTGCCTGACCTCAATCTTTGATGAGTACCAGAGGTTTGCAGCTGCAAAAGCTCGAGTTTCAGATCGGAGGTTCATCGAAGCATTTGACATTTCTAGCTTCAAGAACTGTCCAATGTTATTTTCGTGTTCAAAGAGATAGCAGAATCATTATGCAGACTGCAGAGTCATTCACTCCTCCCTGGAGAAGAAGATCATTGAGTATTGAGAGAGAGAGAGAGAGCAAATACTCCAAGTCCCTGTCATCTTTTGGTTGTTTTTGTACATAAATATTAAATACAAAATTTAAATTTTGAATTTTCTATACGTGTTTATACACTTATCAAACAATCCATTTCTTCACATTTTAATGATATGCAGATCCATTTTTATGCAACCGAGCTTGTAACTTAGTTGTTTATAAGTATTTCTCATATTTTTGAGGTTCCGGATTCAATTGAATCAATCCCGCCTCCCCATATTACCTGTGCACTTGAAGATTTGATCGAAGGGTTTTAAACCCGGAACTCACATGAAATGAGGCCTCAAAAAATCCTTCGCATATGGGAAATTAAATTGTTGCATCATGAAATAAAAATGGCATCAATCGGCTTATATCTGTTCATCTGATGTAACGAATTTATCAAAACGCAAGGAGATGTAGTGTACAACATAACGGGTCGACCCGAACTAAGCACAAGAATTGTCAATTTAAAAATGAACTGGCCCAACACGACTTGATTTGGCAAGTCTAGCATAAGGTGAGTGGTAAATTACTCTGGTGGTTATGACAACCATCTTCAAATCACTTGTCTCGGATTCAAACCCTTGCCTTAATGTGAACGGTGCCACTCAACGTAAGAAAGATCGACGGTGGAAGATGAACGTTGTATGTGGGGCCCGCCTCAGATTATATTAAGGGGTGTGATATCCACACACCCATTTTTACTTCTCTCACATCTTTTTAGATTTCGGCCGTCGGATCAGATGAATTGAAGAAGATCTAACAGACAGAATTTAACAGGAGTGTGTGAAAAGTAAAAAGGGGTGTATGGATAGCACACCCCTATATTAAACCCCGCTGGAATTCATTTGCAGATACCTCCACTTCTCTAGGGTTTGAAGATTTTGTGCGTACTGCCTTCTCTTGCTTTCCTTTCCTCTTCTTCTTTCTTTAGAACTTTGAGAAATAAAAGGCATAATAGTTAAATATATGTTTCTTAAAATCTCTGTATCAAACAGAAAATTGAAAGTAAGATAACTTCTTTTTTGCCACTGTTGCCAGAATTCAAGTATTTACCACTAAGAAGGTAATCCAGTGATGAATATGCATTGGCTAAGGCATGCCCAGTAAACACTCTAGTAAGAAACACAAGAACAAGAACAATAGCAACAACAAAAACCCAGAAGACAACAAGCGTATAAAAACTCAAACTTAAGCACATGAAAACACAAAAAGAATTCCAGCATGCAATTCAAAAAGAATTCAGATGTAAGAGGGACTACAGGCATCGTATTGCTTAACGCAGATGAGGGAATTGAAAATCTGGGTCAATACCTGTTGGTTGGCTGGGAATTGAAAATCTATACCAAAATTTCTTCAAACTACAAACAAGAAACAACAAAAATGAAATTCTTAAACCCTAAAATTCAGCCCATTTCGTAATAATTTATCCCAAATAAAAACCCTAATTCAATCCCCATTTCAAAATTAAAACCCTAAATCCCATTCACAAATTTTTAAACCCTGAAATCCATCACATGCCTTGGTAATTTATCCCAATTTAAAACCCTAAATTCTAAAATTCATCTCAATTCACAATCAAAATCCTTAATTTCACAATTTCATAATTTGTAATTAGACTTACCTTCAAGGAGAGAGACAAGCATGACGAAGGGGTGGTGGCTGCCCGTCGTTTAGAACGAGAGGGAGAGAGATCTGGGTTCAAAAGATAGGTCTGAGTTCAAAATAAAGAAGATGATGGGGAAGGCTACGGGAGAGAGAGGGCGAGATGATGAGGTAGGCTACGGGAGAAAGACCCAGTGACAGGGAGTCCGGGTATAAGAAAGGGCACATGTCCGAACTTGGAAATTTCAAAAAAAACCGCCTAATTTTTACAATTGCACGCCAAAATTATAATAAATTGCGTGACGTAGGTATTCAAGTTGACGTCACGCAAAGTGTTTTTGCGCGACGACTAAATTAAGGCGTCGCGCAATGTATTTTATTTTTAAAAATATTATTATAAAAATTACTGAAAAAATGACTTTATTCCTTTCAAAATGAATTTTTTTTTACATAAAACCCACAATAATATATTTTTCTAACAAAAACTCGACCCGAACTACAATAATAAATTTAAAGCTTCTTAATAAATATATATATATCATTCAACTTCCTAAGTGTTATACATACGAAATAAATAAATTTAAATATACTTAATAAATATATATACCATTGAACTTGATGGGATACCTACAAAATAAATAGATTTTTTTACAGCTACACTCATTGATCCTTGATGAATACAATGAACTAATTCAATCGTCAATTTAAAATATTTACACTAGTTGATACCACAAAATCTTATGTTATACTTAATGAAAGTATAAATAAATTCCAAAAGTGTTAGTGAATCTATCTTTTTGATGGGATACGTATTGTACGAAACTAATTTCAACGATCTGACCGTCAATTTAACTCTGATTTTGGTGATTTTTTTACAGCTACACTCCTTCATCCTTGATAAATACAATGAACTAATTCAATCGTCAATTTAAAATATATACACTAGTTGATACCACAAAATCTTATGTTATACTTAATGAAAGTATAAATAAATTCCAAAAGTGTTAGTGAATCTATCTTTTTGATGGGATACGCATTGTACGAAACTAATTTCAACGATTGAACCGTCAAACTTGTTTGTATATGCGTCGAGATCGTATACGCAAAAATCACAAAAAACAAACATTCAGATATCAAGTAACGGGACAAAACATTTGGACGGTTATAAACAAAAAAATCATGATTCAACGGTAGTTTTAACTCCAATTTTGGTGATTTTTTACAGCTACACTCCTTCATCCTTGATAAATACAATGAACTAATTCGATCGTCAATTTAAAATATTTACACTAGTTGATACCACAAAATTTTATGTTGTACTTAATGAAAGTATAAATAAATTTCAAGTGTTAGTGAATCTATCTTTTTTATAGGATACGCATTGTACGAAACTAATTTCAACGATCGAACCGTCAAACTTATTTGTATATGCGTCGAGATCGTATACACAAAAAATCACAAAAAACAAACGTTCGGATATCAAGTAACGACACAAAACATTTGGACGGTTATAAACAAAAAATCACGATTCAACGGTAGTTTTAACTCCGATTTTGGTGATTTTTTACAGCTACACTCCTTCATCCTTGATAAATACAATGAACTAATTCGATTGTCAATTTAAAATATTTACACTAGTTCATACCACAAAATCTTACTTGACAAAAGTAATAAAAACACTTTGCGTGACGCATTCACTGGTACATCACGCAAACAATATTTGCGTGACGCATTGGCTCGTACATCACGCAAACAATCTTTGTGTGACGCATTGTCTGTACATCGCGCAAACAGCCTTTGCGTGACACATTCTGTGGTACGTCGCGCAAACTGTCTTTGCGTGACGTATTATCTGTACGTCGCGCAAACAGCCTTTGCGTGACGCATTTGGTGTACGTCGCACAAACATCCTTTGCATGACGCATTCGGTCTTGTCACCTTATTCCTTCGGTAAAGGCCTTATCCCATTCAGGAATGCACAGTAATGTGCTGTAATTTACAATTCCAATGGATGAAATTTCGACGCGGGCAAATT
The DNA here is from genome assembly GCA_015708375.1 of Cydonia oblonga. Classification (NCBI taxonomy): domain Eukaryota; kingdom Viridiplantae; phylum Streptophyta; class Magnoliopsida; order Rosales; family Rosaceae; genus Cydonia; species Cydonia oblonga. The sequence goes on along the minus strand of JADOBS010302771.1, from coordinate 205 downwards.
TCGACAGTATCTCCTTACAGTTCTTCAAGTGCACGCCGTAGATACACAATATCCACTGTGTACTCGAAGAACATCAGGAAATGTTACCAAAATTTCCAATATCGAAACCTAATCCGTGAACCGCAAACTACAACACATAACTATGCATTCCCAAACTGTCCAAAAAATGGGACAATTCAAGAATTAATTGGACCGCAGTCATGCT
>JADOBS010302770.1:0-15253 GCA_015708375.1 Cydonia oblonga | reverse complement strand
GGAATGTCACGCGGCTTTATGATCTGAAAGGATCTTCTCGATCACGTTATAATCCAGATACAAGTGGGAGCAATAAAGTTCTACTCGACCAGAATCTGATTGAAGCAATGCCAACTTCTCCAATTTTTGTGGGGAGCAAGGCAAAGCGGCTACTAGAGAGGGCTGTCTGGAATGATACTGCGTTCCTTGCTGTAAGTCCAATTTTAACTCCCTGTTTCCGCTTTAATGTTCCTCAGTAACCCTATTGTTTTCCAATCGGAAAATTCTAACAGTAACCCTATTGTTTTCCAATCGGAAAATTCTGTGTGCACAAAGATTTTAACAAAAACTATTTTACGAATTGGTGCAATTTCTTGAATGGCATGGCGCACATATCATACTACGGTACTACCCGGCACCAGCCGATGCAGTGTGCGGAGAAGAATGCATGTATTCTATTCGTCGACACCTCCCTCCAAAAATCCTGTGTGATTGTTTTCGAGGCGGATTGATTAGATTTTGGTGTTTGATTATCATGGCACCCGTTGTTTACTAACATCTTGTCGTCTATTTTGGCACAGTCGATCGATGTCATGGACTACTCGTTACTGGTCGGCGTGGACGAGGAAAAGGATGAGCTAGTTCTGGGGATCATAGATTTTATGAGGCAATACACATGGGACAAGCACCTTGAAACTTGGGTGAAGACCTCGGGAATTCTCGGCGGAGCCAAGAACACGTCTCCAACCGTGATTTCTCCCCAGCAATACAAGAAACGATTCAGGAAAGCTATGACAACTTATTTCCTCATGGTACCCGACCAGTGGTCTCCCCCAACGATCGTTCCAAGCGGGTCGCAGTCCGACGTTGGTGAAGAAAATGCGCAAGATCCGACCTGAAACTGTGCTCTAGCCTGTGTATGTGTGAAGATTTTAGCTGAATAACTTTTACTTGTATGCTTGAAGATGTGAGCTGAATGGAATAATGTCCAATGCAAAGCTATAAAGCAGAATGCCTCATTCTTTTTCAATGGTCTCTTTTTTTTCGTTCTTTATAAGGGGGTATAAAGTGTTAAAAGAGTGTTTCGATTATTACCCGAGTGAAAATTAAGTTCAAACTATTAGAAACTATTGATCTCCTTCCTTGTTAGATTCAAAGTTATTGCATCTAATCATTCGTCAATTTAAGCAATGTGACTTGCACACGACGCACTTTAAAACTTTTTTGTCCATAAATCCTTACCATTGCAAATAGGCTTTAAATGTAATTGTCAATTTACCCTCTCATTATAAACTGCCAACCTACCTTCAAAAGTATCACATACAAGTCGACAGACTTGAATTAACGGGAAGTTGGAAAATATCTTTGAATCTTCATCGAATCTTACGGATGAAGGAAATTGGCAGTTTAATAAATTCAAGGACTAATTTTCCAAAAAAGTTAGGAGTAAATAAATAAAATTTAGACGCCTAATTTTCACTCGGTAATAATTTAAGGATTATTTCGGTAAAACCAAATTTGGAGTAACATATATTTCCCAGTTGCAAATAGCATATTCTGATACGGATTATGACCTGTTTTCAAAATACATATTGTGCTCCACTGAACCAAAAACTAGAAACTGAAATCGAACAAAAACTGCTCATGAGCAATCTATCCTACACAAAACCTATAAGACCGCCATTGGCTTATTATCCGTTACAAAAAATTATACATATATTTCCCGTTTCATAAAACTGTTTCGACATCGCAGGATTTCTCTAATCTACGAACAATAACATTTAAATCGCACGGCGAATAAGAACAATGCATATGGTGCAAGGCAATGGCTTCACAAACACACTAAAGGAGTTTATCAAGTTGTGCTTGTAGTTCTTGTATGGAAGGCATGTTTATGATGCCTTGTACCTCTTCCGCTGAATACTCGTCCTTCAGCAGCGTCTGTACTCGAACATGTGCTTCGACAATATTTGTCCTGCAGAAAAACAAAAAGGAGAAAAGAGAAAGCTTGTCAGGACCGAGTTATACAAGGAAGGTAAACTGATCCGTCATCAAGTAAAAACATCAACTTAATCTGTCAGAGGTGTATAGGTTGAGGACCCTAAATTTTCAACGACTGAATCCTGTACTCACTTTATAGCTTTGAATAGTATAGTTCGTGTTGACGGGTTCTGCAAATAAAGCTTCATTTTTGTCATTACCATTGGCAACTCTTGCTGAATTGCAGCGGCTACCTGTCCAAGAATACATTATGAGAACCAGCTGTTGTTATCAAATATATAGAGAGAGCCAAACACAAACCCTAGCAGACAAATATACAGATGGCCCTCCCTAACACGGCTCTCCACCGCACTCAAGAAAACGAGAAATATGCATACCTTTTGAACAAGTTCAGCCACCTTATCTGGGGTTGCAAAAGCATGATCTTTAATTGGTTTGGCCATAACAGAGTCTACCTTTTGATTCTGGCTACCTTTCACAGCTGTGACCTACAAAAAAGCACAATCAAAACCCTTTAGACATGAACGAACTTTTGAAATACAGATGTAAGAATCCATGAGAAATCATATCCAAATGTGACCAAACTTAGTAAAGGCAGGACCCTTAATGACATTGTGGATTTTAAGTTATAACGAGCACTCAATTATGGATCCATCAATCCATCCTAGGAACCTCAACAAAATGCCATAGGAGTCTACCAATAATAGATAGTGTTAGCATTTTTTTAATGATATGGGTTCATGGCAATGTAAAGTTCGAAAAGTTTCAAACATATCTAATTTATGAGTTATTCACATGTGACATGTCTAATGTGGATTTTGGCAATTTATTCTAATGTTCTGTTTGGTTTTTTAATTGTGTACCTGTATCTACATGTCTGGTTTCTCATTTGCTCCAAAATACATTACAAAGCCATATTACCAAAGGAGGAAACAACAAACACAAACCTTGGTAATAAATGAAAGCATAGGATCCACAACTAGCTTCGTCACTGACATAATGAACTCCTCACCAGTGGTTTTCAGGCTTTTCTCCAAGTCCTGCAAGTACATTACATTGAACTCGTCACCGACATAATAAACTCCTCATTGTATTTTGAATAATACAATGAAGCATCCCCAGAAAATGAACCAAAGTGAAAAGTACAATTGAAACGAAAGCAGCAGCGGAAAACAAAATGATTAAAGTTATGATCTAAAAATAAACCAAGAACACATTGATTAAAAAGGAAAATGACAAACCTTTTTGACATCTATTTGACTTTCCAAAACTCGGGGAGATAGGGTTCTTGCTAGTGAAGTTGACCTGGACCAATCAGATAGAGAGGCTTGACCTCTAAGAATTCGTCTTAGATGCTCCTGCCAGGAGATTAAAAAACATTAAGATTTCCATTCCATCAAATTTCAGGCATTTAACTAACTTTTAATGCTTACTACCTAAACCAAATCAACATTCTAAATATCTTTGTCAATGAAATACTGTCCATACTAGAACTGATTTATTTGAAGAAAAAAAAGGTTTCTTTATTTCAAAATTCATAATTTCCACGTATTTTAATCAAAATAATGATAAATTGTTGCATCATTACAGTGAAGACTGAGAGGATATATCAAACAAAAATAGAACTTTACTAAACACTATATAATGCAGTTGAATAGGAGAACTTTCGCGTTAGAAAACTAACCAGCAAGTGCGAGAAATCAAGTTCCTTATGTGTGACAGAAAACTCAATATCGAAAGGCGCAATCTGGGAAGACAAAATAGATGCATTAACAAGTCATCTTTAAAGAATAACTACCCATGATATAAACAGCAGATAGGAGGAAAAATCACCTGCTCCCTTAGGATAAGAAGATGCTTTAAGAGGAAAAGCTGACCGTCCATTGGAGATGATCTCTTTGTGATGAGTTTGCCCGCTTTCTGGCAGATGAAAGAAACAACAATCAAGATAGCACCAAAAAAGTTTCTCACCATATTAAGCCCATGCTAAACAAATCCTATCAGCTTAATAAACAGGGATAATATGACAGTCGAGGTAACCCCAAAAAGAAAAGTGGAATTATGCAGAGAATTTCAAATTGCGCTGCATATGACAGTACATATTCAGTAACTCACCTGGATAGAAACTGAACAAACTTCAACTACTTCCTGAATACCAAAAAAACAAAAAAAAATAAAAAATGTTTAACAGAATTTATATGAAGGGAATTTATTCAAGACCAGTTTGACAGCTGAGCAAAGGCTTAAATACCTGTGCTAAACCAGTAAAAACTTCTGGTTCTAAACAGCGATACAACTTTGAAAGGCAAGATATCGTTTTCTCTAGAGGTGGATACCATGTTTTAAAAACTAGGTTTTCATCAGCCTGTGTTTGACAAAGATAAAGATAAAGGAAAGATGAGAAAATCGATCAAAATATACATAACAATCAGAGGCGAGCACATTAAATCAACCAGAAATGATGCAGAACTTAAGCTAACAATAGTGTAACCACTTGCCACCAACTTCTATAAAAAAGAGATTCAATCGCGCATGAGTAATCCGAAATAACCAGCTTGGAAACGTGTTACCAGGGCAAATGCATACTAGTGTCCCTAGAGGTAGGCTGCAAAATTAAAGGATATATTTAACAAAAGTAGTGATGAATAAGTTCTAAGGCCACTAAATGGCATCTTAGTATGTTCTATTCTCACCTCCCAAATATCGCTTGTATCGAAAACAGGACACAGTTTGTTTCTGTGATGTGGATATTCCATTAAGTGAACCCAATCTCACCAGACTATGAATGAATAATTCATCAAGGCCATGAAAGACTTTACATAATGGAAATTTAAAGTTATTCAAGCAATGTTGACACCTAAATACACATCGGACAGCATAAAAAATATTTATCCCAGACATCCATAAAAGTTAAAAAAAGGAAATGGGAAAAAAGTTACAGAAGTAGTTTCAAGTTGATCTGCTGCAGATCTTTCCAGCTTTGCAGGGTAATCCAAGTCTTCATCCAGAGGAAAATAATTTGCTATCTGGAAATAAAAAAAGGCAAGAGAGAGAGACAGAGAGATTTTAAAAAATTTAAAAAGGAAAACGGTACTAGTCAAGAAAATAAGATTAACAGGAAAATTAGGAAAATAGGTAACTACTCAAAAAGCAATGAGAACTCTCAGGAATAGAGATCACCTCATCACGAATATGTGTTCGAGCACGGAAAGTTAACCGCTCATGAACATCGGCAAGAATTCTCTCTAATGTAGGACGTAGACCAGCTAATGATTCACTCCTCCGACTTAACTGTTCACCTAGGACTTCAACTTTCAATATGTCAACAAGTTCACAAAGAAAATCAACATTTGTTTCATGAATAAGTTTTGGCCGCAGTGTATCATATAAATATGTGGACCTGCATGAATTATCATCAAAAGGAGGTTATTATATAGTTTAAAATGCACATAAACCAATCAACCAGCGAACCTCCATCCTACAATGTAACAGCCTAACAAGGAATGAAGTGGAAAGGACCAAACCAATCAAGCTTCATTTGCTTTTGGCACATTCAATTTAAAACAGATTGCCTAACCCATTATTGCATGTCAGCCTCTCGAGAAAGCAGAAAACGAGAGAAAACAACTAAAAAGAAAAGATAATGGGACCTACAGAGGATCTATCAATGGAGCCAAACTTGAAGCGTCCTCTGCAGAAGATGGGAAAAAATGATCAAAAAGTTGGTGCTCTAGCTGGCAGACCTGCAATGAATAGTGGTTTCAATTACCATGGAAACTTTGTGGTCCTACAATATAAATGTTCACAATGTATGCAGCTCAGATTCATCCATGAGAATAAGTTGCATATCACATTACATCTTACATCACAGATACTGCCACTATCATTAAAGAGAACAGGGTCAATCACCCCATCCTCACTTTGTACTCTACAATAGACAAATCTTTCGCTTGTATTCTTTTTAAGGAGTCTTTCCTCAATGAATGTCCTTGTAACATTTATATCTTACCTGCATTAGATATGCACATCCAGATCTAGTCAATGATGGCAAGGCCTCTTTCTTGGCGAATTCAGATATTCGTTGATGTACTATACCTCTCACCTGAAAAATGCATTAACAAGTGATAAAATTAAGGAATAAATTAGTATGGTAAACAACTAATGATCCTTTTTCAACAATAAATAAAAAATTCATCAGCTCACCAAGGAAAGTCTCTGTTCACAATATAGTTTGTGGCATTCTGTAAGGATCTGAGTATATTCTTTCCTTGATGCTCTGCTTTCAATTTCCTCCAGCACTGGCTTAAGCTGCAGAGATTCTATTTGTTAGACATTGACACTTAAACGAGTGTGAAGTTAAAAACTTAATGCAGAAAACTACATGCCCACATTCAAATAATAGGATAGAACTAAAAATGCTTTTCAGACACATCTTGCTTTCAGCTTTTCACACCCTGGCTGGTTAAATGCTTTAATCAAATTTTAACTAATTCAATAGAATCATCAATGTTACCTCACTTGCTGCTGCCTTGAAACGGACATATATAACGGATGCTTCTACACCCTCAGAAACAGATGCGTTATTGCCACCACTGCCCCGGATAGCTGCCTGTACCTGATGACAGTGGCCATAATTCAAAGCCAGGTAATATACACTAATGCATATTAAGATTGAAGTCTACTACGATGTGTTAATGGTAACTCAGTTCAATAAGGTAACATTACCTGAGAAGAAGCACCTTTGAGAACTGAAAGTACATGAGAACGAATCATTCCCAAGGCTCGAGACTGTCCAAAACAAGTAAACTATATATTACTGAAGGTCAAAACTAATCTTACTAGAAGACAATCTCCATTCTATACTATTCACCTAATCAACGCTCTTGCAAATCATACCTGCAATTGTCGAAATTTGAGCAGGTAAACACTGGATTCTGCATATTGTGGATTGCTTTCAACATACCTAAAGTATGCACAAATTGTTTGAAAACAGTAAGTTTTAATCCAATAAATATATCATTATTAAATTCTCATTGTCTCCTAGTATAAATGACAAACTTCCAAGGTTTTTAACTGAATAGTGTCTGAGACATAGAATTGCAGAGATTTACTAACAAAAAAGATACTTACGATATGCACTCATCAAGGCGTTTGAGAAGAGGGAGAAAGTTCTCGTGTAGAACATTCATGTTTGGAGAATAAAAATTGGTCGTAATCTGCACAGTTGAAGAATTAAACGTGAATACAATATAATTATAGGATGAATATATATATATATATATATATATGGTTTGTATTTCATATAGTTTGTGCATCATGATATTTTCTCACATATCAGAACAAAAAAAAGAAGGTAAGATCCTTGGAATGAAGCTTCAAAGTATATTAATTTGAACACTACAAAGTAATGCCTGATAAGGAGAATTCACACTAGGTAAGGTAGATTATCCATGCATTACGACATATATTTAACAAAACCACAATCTCAGCAAACAAAATAATATCTCTAGGTAAGGTAGATTCAAACCTTACATTCTCCAATTCATCAAAGTAGTTGAGCTTACTGCGGAGTGCTTCCGTAAATTCAATCAGCCGTTGCTTCTCTATTAACTGCAAATGAAAAATGAGGAAAAATCAAGTTTTAAATAAGTTTCCAGGCCCCCACAACAATGAATTCAACCTGACACCAAGGAAAGTGGGAAGAAATAAAAAGGGTAACAACTGAAAGAAAATCCCACCAATCGGTCGCATGCATCATGAAGAGTTCTAGTCTTTGTTGCTACTGCCTGATGCTGATCTTGTAGTTCATTAAACAACTCCAGGGTGTCATCGACCTGCACAGAACGAAACCAGCTATCTCAAACAAGCATAACAACTTAAAACAAACATGTCTTCAACAGCGATAGATATATATCGCCATTACCTGACCGAGTATGCCATCACATGTCTGAATGCGTTCTGTCAAAGTGTCTAGATAGTGTCGATACTTCTCCTCTGTCTAAAATGTAAAAAAATTTATGTGCAATGAGAAGTATTTACACTTAATTACATCATAAGGAGCAGTATTTGCTGGAAGAAATTGATAACTAACCTCCGACTTCAAGGCCGCTTCGAGATCTGTAAACCATTTGTAAAACTGCAAGTAGAAAATCTAATTTCAGTGAGAAAGCCTTCGAATTGGAATAGATAACGGAATGTGATGGCGACAATGTACCTGATTCGTATTGACAAGAACAGCTTCAATGGCGGCTGAGTGTTCTGAGCCAAAAGAGCTGTCCTTGGTGGAGACAGTCAGGCCATTCTGGTGGCCTGTGGTGCGGTCCTGTGCCAAATTGGGAGGGAATGGCCGCTCTGCGACGGAATGCGAGAGCGTTGTAATGGCTGCTTGCTGCTGCTCCGTTAACGGAGTTTTCTGCATAGGAAAGAAAGCAATACATGAAAATTCAAATCGAGAGGATCCGATCCGATCTGAAAGCAAGCTAGTTGCAATTAAAGCGAGAAAATTGCAGAAAACTCAGATGTAGAAGAAAACGGCGTCGTTTCCATGGAGAATTTTGAATCTAGGGCAATGAGGAGGAGGAAGAAGAAGAAGAAGCAGCACCTGTTCCCAGTGAGATGCGAAGTTGTAGCCCTTGGAAATGGCTCCAGATTTCGGAACGCTCGGCTTGCTTGCCGCCATTCTCGATCTGCTTCAACTCACAACGACGTCGTTTCAGGCAATGGTTGCAGTAGCCTTCGTCGTCTTCCACAATTCGCCTCCTCTCCTCCGCCCTCTTTTCTGAGTCTTGAGTTTCTTACCAGTCCTTCGCTTCCTTTTTCAACGGTACAGATTTAAACGCTCAGCTTTTATGTTGTTAGAACTACCACGACGTCGTTTGGTGGTTAAAAAACAGTTGAATGTTGAAACGGTGCGAACTTGTTTGCTTCTTTTTTGCTCTTTTTTTTTCTTTTTTTTTCTTTTTTACTTTTGGATTTTTATGTCACTCGGACAGGTAAATAACTGAAACTGCAATCAAACAGAATCAATTTTTTTTGGGTTCCAGCTGAATATGTTTTTTAACAACCGATAGAATAATTTATGCTAAATTTATCTAAATAAATATTGTTTTTAACATTTATTGGTCGCATTTGAAGTCATGTTTTTTCACTCTTGAGAATTAACCCAAAAACAAAGGGAAAAAAGATCCTGTAAATTTCCACGCTCTTGGCAAGTTGTTCAAAAATTGAACACAAACTGTAGACAAGAAAATACAAAGTTTGTGACATTTTGCTGGGATCCTTGCAGATCTATTACAATAAAACTACCCAAAAAAAAAATACACGAGAAGTGTATTAGTCCTTGACGTCTGTGACACCTTCCGGGGAGATCTGAAACCGTGCTTCTGCTTCGGCCAAACAAGGAGAACTTATCACTTTACAGATGCGCTCTTCGCCTCTTCCCTTCCTAACAGCAAGCCTGTCGTAAGAAGAGATAAGTCATTAGTAATGTTCGTTGCTAAAGGAAAAATGATTTCTTCTAGTAGTACAAACCTTGTAGTGGAAGCATGAGCCATGATGTTACCACCAATAGGCTTAATTTGAGGACCGGCAAAGATTGCAGAACCATCCACTTGGGCAACCACTTGATTTGTGATCACAACAGCTACGCCAAACTGCGCTCACAGCGTACGGAGGGTGAATCCTGATTAATAATAATGCTAAACTAGGGGGTCCGAGTATATGGTGTTAGGATAAGTGAAGCTGTAAGCATTTTTACCTCATCCGCTAACTTCTGAAGGCTCCGGAGAAACTTTGCAAGATGCATTTGACGGGCTGAAAGTTCACCTCTTCCTGAGAAATCTGTTCTGTATAGGGCTGTAGCACTATCTACTATCATGAGAGCAAACCTATAGAACCAACGTCAATTAGATTATTAGTGTTACCTAAAAATGTGTACAATTGACCAAACTATAAACGAGCATATATGTAGGACTGAGAGGCTCCCGACAGACCTTAAGTCATGACTGTCAAAAGTGTACGTACAAGACAAAAGAAGGGAAATCATAAATTGTTGTCACACCTTGTTTCCACCATCATGGAGGCTGCTTCGAGCAAGAGCCTTGATTGGTGATCGGTGTTATAAGCTCTAGCATACGCCACATTCTCCAAGACATCAGCACCATTGAGTCCAAACCTGTGGAAACATCATTAATAGTCTCATCTAGCATACACAAACCATAAGAGCAAGTTCACCTCAAGGTATCTATAGCAAACCTCTCTGCAATCTGTAAGAGTCTTTGTGGCCTGAATGTACCCTCAGCATCAATGTACATTGCTTTTCCCTCACCCCCTCCTTGATCCAAGGGAAGCTGAAACATGGAAATGAATTAGAAGTGCACTGTAACAAGTGAAATAAAAGGTTGGAGGTGAGTGGTTCCTCGTACAAATTGATTGATTTCTTTGTCTAGCCTACGAGTAAATTGTGAACCATAGACAAGGAACTCAAGAGCCCATCCACGTGAATAACTTTTGAGTTATGGCAGAATTACACATTTTAGGAATACATGACACTCAGTGTATGTAATATCCCTTCACGCAGTTGAATTGCAACCACATTGTCAAGGCAACGGAACATCTGGGAAGCTAGATCTAGGGTCTAATGGAATTATACTAATTTCTTCTTATGAAGCACCAGAACAACATATTAAACAGAAAAGAAATTCACTTACTTGGCAAGTTACACAAAGTGTGTGACACAACTGGGTCTTTCCAGAACGGAATTCGCCATATATCTCGGTAATAGATCCTGTCTCAATTCCTCCTGTTACAAGAAAACCACGCCATATCAACTTTAAGTTTAAAGTATTGCATTTGTGTTGGTAAAATAAGGACTCAATTCTAAGAACATTGGAAACTGACCCTCCAATATCTTATCAAGTTCTCTTGATCCAGAAGTAATTTGAATGATTTCGAGTCTCTGTGCGTGGAGCTGGCCAGCACTAGTAAAACCCAAAGGCACAAGTTTGGAGGCTGCAATGAAATGAAACAAGCCAGGCAGCGGAATATCAAATTATCGCAAAAAGTGATTCGCTTTATAAGAATGTGGGAAAATGACATACCTGCTTCGATGATCTTGTCAACTTTAGCGTCGCTGATTCCTTTGATTTGCAGAAGATCCTTCCTGGGAGAGTAAGCGACAGCTTCAACAGTGCAAAGACCCGCATCTTTAAGTTTCTTTACATCAATGGAAGCTATGCCGGACGCCTTGAATCGAAAAAATTAAAACACTTCATCATCAGCTAAACAAAGATTGCTTCTTTCATCGAGATCTACGCAATCTAGATTCTCAATTTCTTCCAAAACATTTATAAAAAGAAAAGACAAACCCATATGAAATTGGAAGTAACGCACAGGTCGGTTGCTGGCTAGGGTGTCTTATATCATAGTGGGTAAAGAACAAAACCCAAGACGGATAATTCAAAGTACAACGAAAAACCCGTATAAAATGTACAATCTTGAACAACAATTCACAGAAATTCGAACCCAATTTCAAAGAAAATGAGAACCCATTTCTTAAATTTCAAATCTGAGCAAGAAAACCCCATCGGAAGCAGATTGAAGAAGAACCCACATGGGGAAGCCATTCAATTGCTCGAAACGAGTGTGAATTGAAATGGGTTTACCTGAAGTTGATCGACGGGGACAGGGCCATGGTGCATTTCTTGGAGCTCGTCTTGTTGCTGGGCAGTCCTCTGATTGCTCTGCTGCTCCATGGCTCCGCTGATTGTAGCTCTAACGACGACGGCGTCGACCGACTGAAGGACGCAGAAGGAGAAGCAGAAGACGAGCAGGGAGGATGGGGAAGAAGGATAGGGAATTGGTATTTTAAAAAGCGTTTAAGGGGCGCCAAAGCAGCAACACGGAGCTTGCTACGGAAGCTTTGGATTGCCCAGGTAGGAAGATTGAAGAAAATTGCTTGTGGGTTGCGGCCCAACTTTATAAATCTACAGTCTGGCTTGTGGGTTGCGGCCCAACTTTATAAATATTTTTAAATAAATAATACAGGATATGCTTATATATCATTTACAACCGAATGGTCTAAACATAATTTTCTCAATAATTTAATAGTTTTAAGTTTATACTTTAAATTTATTGGTTAATTTAGTTAAACTAGATGTTTTTAAATCTAATCATTGAATTTGAATCAATTATTGCAACTAAAGAGCCGAGTTCCAAAAAATGGCTAAGATGAGAGCTGCACTTGGCTAGTCTAATGCCCTTTGTCCAAATAATGGTCCGGTAGGTTTCACAAAATTATAACCATTAGTTGGAGATGAGTTTTAAACAAATCAAATCATTTTTTTGCTTTTAAATCTTTAGTCCTCCCCCATTGAAAATAACATCACAGCCTGTAAATTGCACGACCTAAGGCATTTGCTCATCATTTTAGTTCAATCAGTAATTCAATCAGTAACATCGGTATCTTACTAAATACTAGTATATTGTTATCAACTTATTAACAGACCGATGGCATAAAAATTAGGGAACAAAAAAGTAGATTGGATGTAGTAGTACCACTCGACATGTCAATAGTTTACACGTCACACAATACCGCTTTGTGTACCTCAAAGCTAATGCATTAATGCTACATAAACATATGTTGATGTATATCTGTCATCTGGTTTTTTTTTATTGGACCACTTATCATATCATGATTTAATTCTATTTAATTGGATTCTAAGAATTGATTGGAGCTACTAATAATACGGTTCACTGGTACAATAATATTTCTTTTTATTTGTAAATAAGAGATTTCAAATTCGATTCACATGAATGGTGAAGAATGTACACTAAAACATCCATATAGTCATGAAAGGTTGTGGTCTCAACTTGAGGTAGTTATATATAAGAATAAACTTCATTTTGTTATATAAGTCACAATATTTTTTAGATTTCGTCTTAAGAAATTTGGCTTCACATAACGATAAACAAGTCCAACTAATATGCAATGTAATATTGGAAATGAAAGGTATTCACTTAAATTGGTTGAAGACGTTGTTTTGTACGTATTTATAAAATTTTACTTGGAAAGAGAAGCATTCACGAGGGCATTGTATACTCAGAGTCTTCTCCATCTGTGCCGTTATCTTCCATCGTGTAGTTATTGAACGGAAACCGATCGAGTCCGGGATATTCTGGAAACGAACAGAAGCCGAGCTATTTGATTAGGCTAGGGTTTAGTTTTATATCAGGCTGTACTATTTTTGTACGAGGATTTTATAGACAAAAGATTATGATTTTTTTTTCTTATTTGTTATTGGGATTTAAGATTGCTCTCATGTTTATATTAGAATTATATCTTTATAAATACACTCTCGTAACAATTAAGTCTCGACAAAATGTAGTCTTCTCGTAATTTAGTTTTAAACACGCACAATTACAATGGTAAAGCAGCGATGATGAAAAACCTGTTTTCATAAGACTGAAGTTGTGGCACAGAAAATGCCCAAATGGTGAGCCTGAAGTTGTTCAAGTTTTCAAATACATGGCGGCTTCAGGCTCACCATTGGTATAAATGGTTGAACTGATCACCATATTGTCTTAATTTGGATGAAATTAATTTAATTGTTGCTAACAAAATCCATGTATACTGCTATCAATTTTAATGTGAGGAAAATGTGAAAGTTATTTTCACAGTAAAAGCCTCTGTTGTCTCTCGATTAAGAATTATATCCATCTCCCTCCATCAATCATGAACTTTTTTTGTTCTAATTCCCGTCTTTTGCATCTCAAATCATCACCTTTTAATGTTAGTATCGAAATCCTATCAATTTAAGCAAACCTAATGATTACTGAATATGGATTTTAATAAGTAACATGTTCAAAGTTCTAAAACAATAAATGAGGTTAGGTCACTTAATCAAAGGCAAGTGTGTCCGTCCTCATGCAAGTTCGAGATCTGCCGTCCACGTAAATTAGAATATAGGTTAGACTATAATTTGTATTAAGAAAAAGAATGAATACAATAATTTAACCCATATTTTGCTTGATGTAGTCCTCCAATGTTGGTCCTTTTATTGTTGAAATTTGCATGTTTGAGTTTAACTGTTATGCCTAGGAGAGAAGTGAAACAAGTTTTGTATTTGGAGCAAAATGTCAAAACAACACCAAAAACAAGTAGACGGTCCATTTCCAAGTACATCACACTCTTTTTGGAACAACGTTTAGGATCACATAGCTAAAACTTGGAAAACATGGAAACCTAAGCATTCAATCTGGTACAACCTAGAACTCAATTCAATGAATTTCGCTACACGATGAACCGTTTGTTTTTCGTATGTAATTCAATTTTTCATCTTCGTTTAAGGCTAATATATTTAGTGTGTTGCAAATACAAAAGGATGTCAATTTCACTCCCTTGATGATCAAAGTTAAAACAAAGAAACCGACAACATTACCATTTCACTGCAGACACAGATGTTCCACTCTTCTTGATCAGATAACTCAACACCATCATCGCCATCTCCGTGTCACAAACCAACTCCATTTAACTTTCAAATAGGCCGAAGCGAACAGGAACACCCACGCCCATGAGCCAAGCGTGCCCCTTCAGGAAAGGCCCTACAGTATAATGCATTGCCTCTTGCTTGTCAATTTTCTTGTATCCATCCCACTTCACTCTGTTGTCAGTTTTTGCGCCCGGTCCCTTGTTGTTATATTCCGCGTAATACAATGTTTTCAGCGCGAAATCTCCTTCCCATTGTGTCCATCCATCAGGGTGAATCAGGTCCTCAATTGTCGAATCCATCACTATGGTTCTCGAGAATTCCTTCAATGGCCTTCCGAGGTAGGTCTTGAATTGGGACTTTACTGGCTCAAGATCTTTGTCCGGCATGATTTTGCAATTCTGCAACACTATTCCTGTGGTTTCCTGTTTGTCAGTCCTTCCCTGGGCTGTGACAGTGTTTTGTTGGTTTTCCAAAGGCTTGCGGACGTAGATCAAGCAGTTCTGGAAGATGGCAGCAGCGTCACCAAAGATGAAATCAACGGTGCCTGAAATGACACAGCTCTTATAGAACTGCCGATGAGTTTGTGCGTATAATGTGCTTTGGTACCCTTCAAACCGGCAGTTCAGAAAAATAGCGCGGTCTGCTTGGACTCTTGCTGCCACTGCCTGATGCTTCTCAGGTCCAGCCGTGTTTCTGAATCCCATCGACTTTGCCATAAAACCTTCCCCTAAGACCGCTGCAATAGAATCAAAAGGAAAAAAAAAAAAAAAAAAGGGTAAGTAAAA
>JADOBS010302769.1:0-15253 GCA_015708375.1 Cydonia oblonga | reverse complement strand
GCTGCAAGGAAAATAAATACATGATAAACAACATGTTGAGGAATAAGATAACATTAAACACAAAGAAGGCATTTGATACATTACCACGGGGGAAAAACTCGTGCCACTGAAAATTGATTATACGTACACTCATGATGGCCTTTGTTGGACCAACTAAAGGTTTTATCTGGAAAGTAAAAGAATCATTAGAAACAAACAAATGGACTGAACAGAAGCAGAAAATACAGTTTTCCCATTTATTGATTTATACCCTATGGAGAGCATTGGGTTACGTTTTATACCCACCCAGTTTTCCCATTCCACCATTTATCGTTTTGATGATTCGTGTACTAACATATAACCCGTAAGAGAAACAAGAAAAGTCCAATGCGTTTAAGGGAGACACCTCTATATAGTAACTGAAAGCCAGCTTGGTAATTATAAGAAGAACCCAAAACATTGTGTACCTGAAAAGTTTCAACAGATAGAAACAAAGGTTATACATAGAAGAGAATGATAACAGATAAGAAACAATCCCATGTATCTTCTTTTTCTCTTTGGAGTAATGGATTCTTACTTGAAAAGGGAAAATGTGCTCTCATGCATTCCCCTCCCAACATAAAGTCGAGGCTACAGACAAATAATAATAAATTCAGGCTATTCAGCGCATGTTAGGTGATTAAAATAAATGCAAAATACATATACAAATATCAGAACCTGTTTCACTTACCTGTGACCACCACATCATAAACATCACAATCTGATAATTTGATCTCTCTAGGAATCTACGAATAAATGGGAACAGAAACAGCACCGCAGCCAGCATGTTTGGTGACAAGTAGATAACAACAGCCAATATAAACAAGGTTGGTTGATGTCCATCGTTGCCAAACCAACTTTTGATAGTTTGAGCAAACGCAGGAGGGTTTTTCCAACTATATGCATATGTAATCGGTAGAATTACCACCCACATAGCAGCTGTAATGACCTTCAAAATGTATCTCAACTTAACATGGAATGACATACTCCGCCTACCCTTCCAGCTAAGAATTACATCCAGAAAAGCTGCACAAGCCAAGAAAAATAAGCAATCAATATTTAACAAATTCGACTTCGTACAATGAACAGTGAACAGTGAATTTCAATATAGCAACATTAGATCTATTTACACCCATGTTGAGAATGAATCCCACATTGATAGGAGGATGGACCTTGCATGGGCTTATACGTAAGTTAGGCTCTTTCCCATATTGCCAATTGGTTTTATGGTGGAACATTAGACTTCTTGATTAACAAAGAGAGTGATTAACAAAGAAAGTGGTGGGATTCAAAAACAAAAACAAGAAACTATCAATTTCTAATTCAACATAGTAAAATCTCACTTAGGTATTACATAAAAGGGAAGCAGTAGCATACTTAGGCCTAGAAAACAGAGAAAACAACAATGAACTTGCAGCTACAAACATCTATAACAAATTTAATTACCTTGCCCAAGCTTCAATACTGCAGCAGTTATGAAGACAGACAATGCTTTCGTGAATACTTCACCATCAAATAATGCAGTAGGTTGCCCCGAGCCATTCCAAGCAACAATTATCATAACCTTATAAAAACAAAAGTCAATTTCAGCAGTGTCATAGAATTAAGTACAGCTCACAGATGATTAGATGGAAGGAAAGACAGAACCTGTAAACATAGAATAAAGAAGCTCCACATGCGGTCAAAGCTTCTAAAAATATGCCAAAATGACCGTATCTCAACGAAATTAACTTTCCCCACCCATCGATCTCCACTAGCTGGCTTTTTATCCTGAATATTATATCAAGCAAAGTTATGCATCAGGTGAGAAAAGCCTCTCTCAAATTGAACAGCAGTCATGGTACTATGTATCACCAGCAGAACAAAAATATGATTTTTTTTTTCACATATGATCATCACTCTTATCAAGAATACTGTCTAAACAAATTTCCAAATATGATCTATTAAAAAACAATCTTATCAATCTCAGCCATGATCTCAACTGTTACGGTCAGCCACATGATGATCATCTATCACCAACAGGCAACAGAGAAATTAAAAGCAGTTTAGAAACTCACTTAACACTTAACTGTATTAATACTATCAGTTGCTGATTTTAATTTTTCCATTCTATGTATAAGAATGGCAGTTCCATTCAATCAGAACTAACTTCAAATTAAACTTCCACAAAAGAAAAGTGTAAATTCCCAAAAATATAGATTCTCTTTTGATTTCGACTTAGAAAGGGCTAGAATAGCCTCATGGAAAGGGAAAGCAAGAAGAAAGAGTAAAACAAACATGACCTACCTCATTACTTATATCAGAATGACGCTGATCAAAAGGCATGCAAAAGAAATCAGCACCTGCACGCATCGGCCAGCCTAACCGGAAACAATCCACCGACCTACAGTTTAACAAAGAGCATAAGAACTAGAGATATACAAATGAATGGGAGGGGGGAGGCGAAGGGAGAGAAAGAGAGAAAGGGTCAGAGACAGAGAAATTATATGTTTGTACCAGAAGTATTCATTTAAATCATCATAATTTCTCCACTGGGAATGCTTTGATTTCCCTCGTTTACTCCTTTCAGCCTCCTGTCGAGAACAACCACAGAAACATGATGAGATATAAGCAATATGCAACACTAAAAATTCATCTTTTAGTTTAGGACATCCTAGAACATGATGCTCTCTCCACCTGCCCATGCAGGATTTAAGAAAGGCAAGGATGTAAGCCATTGTTTAGGACTGAGGTACCACTCTTAAACTTATTGAAGTTAAAAAATAAAATAAAAATATGTAAAAATAAAATAAATACCTTTGCAATCACTAAATAAATAGGAGTCACAACTTTTCTCAAGAAAGACTCTTCTTCGCCTCCATAGGCAGGCTTCACATTCTCTCCCGTCATTGGACTGACATTCCCAGCTAGCATACCATACAATTCAAATGCCATCTATAGAAACAAATGAAACAAATAAACATCCATTCCTGTGCACTGGAGAGAAAACTTCTATGAGCCTATGAGAGCATATCCACAAAAAATAGTATAGCATGCTATTACAACTTGAATGCTATCAATCAATTTTTTTTTGGTTGATAAAGAGACAATTTTCACATAAAAATATTAACATAAAATCCTACAAATACAACTATTGGTAATGAAAAAAAATGCCATAGAATTGTAGCACTTGTAATGACCAATAGACTACAACTGAACATACGTGGTGATAGATATAGCAAAGGCACTCTGGCATGAATCTCAAATTTGCAGCTTCTCCCCATATCAGAAGATATAGACCCATGTATAGTAGTTTGCGCTGTTGCACCTCTTGCTGTATCGTTGGTAACCTGAAACAAAAGAACCAAAATAGCATCAAATTAAATAAAGTGAATTTCTTGGGGTGGGGGAAGTGATAGAAGCAGAATATACACGCTCCCATTCACATTAAAGTTTAAGACACCAACATGAAATTTCCTAATTTTTTAAACGATAACCCATTTCTGTGTCAATCACCACACATAAAATAGAGCAGCACCACTTTATTTGTGACTTGTATCGGTTGTACCCCCTGAACACACATCCAACCAGCAACATAACCACACAACTATACAGTGGAATATAGGCAGTCCTATTTGAATTCCAGGTTACATGCTCAATAAGATAACTAAGCAACTATTATCAGTCGACTGACATTCGTATAAGACATCTCACCAAAGGCTACTTTTCCGGCCCAAATACTTGCACCATTTTTTGTAGTTCTTGAAAAGCTTCTTCATCACTTCTGTCAATGCACGGTCATCCAACTAACAAGAAAAAGCACAGAATTATGACACAAACAAGGAAGAAAAGATATCTGCTAATTCCCAGAAAGCACAACTTAAAAGTTTTACCTGCAGCTCTTCTCAGATTTAGACAGAGGATACATTAATATATTCTAATTTCCCAAATTAGTTATCTCATATGTCAAACAAATTCTGTTTCAATCAAGCTATGAATTGTCTCTCTGTGAGGCTTAGTAACACTAAAATTGAATGAAATGTTCGCATTCCCCGCCCCATTCAGAAGATAGAAGATACAAAACATTTCCCCCCAAAATTTAGTTATGACATATCTAAGATAAAATGGTTCAGAAAGCCACCAGTTTTTTCCTTTAAGAAGAAAGTCCCCCTTATTTAAGTGCAACAACATTAGTGCAAGAATCGTGGCATTCTAAAATAAGCTTTTGAGAGTTTCATCAGTTAAACCACCAACGTTTCTGTGAAGCACCACCTCCCCAATTCAAGAAAGGTGGGTACCTCATAGATTTGCACCCAAAACTTTTACTTTTTTATTTCTCTAGTTGAGCAAAAAAATAATACTCTTCGTTATACTGTGGACCACTGGCAACACTCATCGGGACTCTCAAAATAGTTCATTGAAGGAAACTCAGTAGTAGCATTGTCGGCAATGAGGTGAACATAAGGCCTCACATTGTTTTGGGAAAATGTGAAACGGCAAAACTGATTTACAAATTTTACATTAACACGTATGCTAGCTAATATTCATGTCATCCACCAAACATCCATGCCAGATACATACCTTGGGTTGTTGATCAGGCTTTGGAAACTGCCTTATATGCACATTTGCAAGCAATAGTATCAGATGCTCCCGTTGATTTGCCACATTATCCTTCTGAAAATTGATCAGGATGGTCAATAAACATTGGTTACAAAAAATAAAAAATGCATTGCGCTCCAACTGAAGAAGAATTGCATTATTAAATACAGCCACGAGGGACTTGGCTAAACTCTCGAAGTGCATAAGCTGTCTGATTACGTTACCTGAAACCCAAACATTGACTGAAGCCAATCCAGAATGTCTTCTTCATTTTTCTTTTTGTATTCCTTTGGCCAAGGAAGACCCCTGGTGTTACGAAGAGCAAAAACAGCAGCTTGTACCTGCAAACAACATACCATTTGAGTAAATTTGAAAACGGAGCTAGACAAACAAATAAGAATAATAAGAATAGACCTCTGGATATTTCATAATTGCTTGATTTGCACTATCAGGATCAAGTGGAAGGATATTGTAAGGGACCAAGAGCTGTGTCTTTTCTGCAACTTTGTCATGAGCTTCCAAAATCTGCAAGTGTCAAACATAAGTCCATTGTCAAAGAACACTCAAACACACAGGAAACTAGTACAGTACAACAGCAGCTAAATCTTGACATTGCAGAAATAATCACCATCACATAAAGTGCTGAGGGAAAGGGGGAAAAGAAAAGCTTTACATATCAGAAATGGGTAGAGTCACAGGGTTGTACCTCACGATCAACTTCCATAGATTGTGTCATATTAACAGCCTTTAAAACCTCAAAGAGAACATTGGCAGTCTGGTATGCCTTGGTAAGTTGTGCACTGCATAGAAGGAAAACACACTATCAGACAGAGGAACAATAGGAGCAATTATACTAAGCACTCCACCTAACAAGGCCAATAATCTGCCAATGAAACCCACCGGTCAGCTTTATGAGTATTTGACAAAGCTTGAATATATTTTTTGTAGTAATGATGGTAGAAGCTCTGCATTTCACGTGCATCACTTTTTTTAACCCTTCCCATGAGTGTTGGATCATTCTCCTGAAAAATAGAGAAAACTTTGCTTAGAGAACAGATAACCCTAACCAGAAACAACTAACTTAGATAAGGTTTTTAAGATCCCATGTTAATCTCATTAGGGAGGATATCAACATTGCAGAAAAGCAACTTTTGCTTCTAGTTTTGGGTGGAGTGGTTCATGGATTTAACAACTTGGTCATAGAACAGACTCACTTTTCTCAAACCAAGATTTTTCTGGCATTGTATGCGTGTGGTTATTGAACAGTAGAACTCAGATAAACACAAAACACCATCACAGTCCATGGTTAGTTACCTAAAAAACATAGAGAAGTTCAAGTCCGTACGAAATTGGACGTAATATTGACATAAATTCATTAGTACTTTTTTATGTTACGCTTTATGGTTCTTTGACATGAAACCAGTGTGCTCCACCGAAAAATTTCTTAGGGGCTTTACATGTTGCAGGCCGGAACTTGTTATATAAAAATAAAGAAACCAATTTGACTTGAAAACAGAAAATAAGTTTATCTATGAATAAGGCTTCGCAAATTTTCCACTAAGGCCAAGATGGCAGTTTAATTTGTCAGCTTGAGAACTTTAAACAGCTAGTCACCCAGAAAACTGTATTAAGGAAGCATTTAAAGTTGGCTGAATATGACTAGGAATCAATAACTCGCTTATTGGATCTGTAAGACATAGTTTTTATAAATTTCAGCCCAAAATCATAATAGTCCAAAATACGTCATTTTGCTTTCAATTCTTCCATTTGTTAGAAAAAAATAAATTCAGTATGAGACATCTAAAGTTGGCTACAAAGAACTGATGATTCGTACAACGAAACCAATTTCTAAAGAACCGTGTACAGAAATGAGGAAGAGCTTGTTTAAGAGCTTTCGCACTGAGATATGAAAAACTTTATGCACAAGGCTACAAAATAATTGATATTTATACAAAGGAACAAATTTGTTAAGGTCCAAGCATTATAGCTAGAAAAATATACAATTATGAGCTTTAAACGAAGATAACTAAATAATACAGCATACCCTTTCAAGACGTTGAAGAAGGGCAGTCTTAAACTGACGAACGCCACGTCCACTGGAAGTAGGATCCAGCCTATGAGCCTTCTCGAAGGCATAAAATCGACCTACAACAACATCCAGCACGAAATTATATCTCAAATGGCCAAGAAAATAAAGTGGATATCATAACAAACTGACTTAAGAAATTTAGATGAAATGAGAAGTGAGAACTAGACCCGGAACATTTAAATGAAAGAAACAAAATTGTCTTAGTGGAATAATTCAAAGGTGGTGTATATCGAGAAAGAACCACCATATTATCAATTTAACAGTGAGCCCTTGTTTCTCAGACCGATTTCTAATTGCCACAATGGGTGTAAGAAAGAAAAGGCAAGTTCCTATAAATCCTTTCCTTTAGTGAGACAATGAACCACATATCAGACAACATAACTCAACTCATGCCCGTATAACATGCAAAGAAATAATTTCTGAAAAAATATAACAGACTTTTAACATAAGTAGACAAACACCAAATCATCAATACATGGATGAATCCTTCAATTCGAAAATATTAGATGAGAAAAACACAGAAGCAACCGTGTGTACATGTGCAATCAAACCGAGCACAAAATGCATACATGAGCAAGCTAAAACATAACGCTAATTTCTTCGACATAGGTACCAAGTACCAACTGCATACAAAAATTCTAATAATCTCCGGAATGCACATAAAGAAACAGACCCAGATGCAAATAAATTCTTAATGCTCATTAATTCAATGCAATTCCAAACAAGCAACTCACTAATAAACACTTGCAAGCAAAAAGTTACGGCCGTGAAAGCTTACAGAGATAAGCAACTCTAGGATTGTTGGTTTCGACTTCATTGGCAACACGAAGAATGGGGGCGATTTCGACAAGGGACGATGGCACGATCTCACTGTCGAAAGCCGTCTCCCCGAGGTTCCCGGCGGTCTGGGTTCGAGTTAGCCGCCTCTGCAGTGGCTGCTGAGGTGGCTGAACCGAACCACCCCCTCTCGACGACGACGCCATTCTCCTTCACTTCCTATCAAAACCTCAGAGCTCAATCACACTACTGGTTCTTCCTACTAAATACACAAAATTTCAAAATAAATAAATAAATCCAAAAGCAATAATAAATCAAATTTTGAACTATAAATAAATAAATAAAGCTTAAAACTCGAATAAATTTAAAAATAAAAAAGAGAAAACGATTACCGGCGGAGCAGAGAAGCTAAGCTTTGAAATCCGGCATCTGAAACATGCAAGAGAGAGAGAGATTAAATGCTAGTAATTATTTAAAAAAAAATTGAAAAAAAATGAAGGAAAAAAGGGAGAATGCGAGTGGAAACACAATGTGGGAAAGGAGAGAGCTTTACAGAAGCGGCAGAAGGACGAGTGCTTTACAGTGAGGGTTTCCAGCGGAGGCGAAACCCTAGGAGAGAGAAACGGCAAAGCAGAGAGAGAGAGAGAGAGGCGCGGGGTGCTGCAAGTTTAAGCTAAACGAAGGGAAAGCACAAGGTTAGTGATACTCTCCCACTGCTGCTATAGTGCTCTAATCCTCGAGAGAGGAGAGAGAAAAATTCCCTACTTTTTCCACTTGTGGGCCCAAATGCATGGCCCCTGCGTCGTGCCATCTTGCAGGTTCAGAATTACCGCTATACCCTTGGATATTCACTCCCCTGCGCTTCTTCCTGGGGTCAAATTTGTAATTCGGATAAAAAAGCAGCCCTTTCGAAACCCTCAATGGACAATTTTGGTCATCCGTTCAGATTTTACTCCATTGATCTTCTACCTTACCAAATCACTCTAAATATGAGCATTACGATACGATGATATTCATCTTTATTTATAAGTAAGAGATTTTAGGTTTGAATTTTATGGATGACGAATTTAATACCAAATTAAGCTGTTGATTGTATGACTTAATCGAACTCCTCCTCTTTTAATATAAAAATATCGATATCTTGGAAGAAAAAAAAAACTAATAAAAATGGTTTGAAAACTTTGAGTTTTAATGATAAGAACAAAATAAAAGGTAAAGCAAATAATACCAGATTTACTTTTTTTAGTATAAAAATATAATTTTTCGTTAAAATAAATAATATCGCAGACTTTTCATTAAAATTCTAAAAAAAAAGTTACACCAAATAGGAAAGGCGTAAGGTCAATTAGGTCAAATTATAGTGGGATAAGGGATGAAATGTCGGTATTTTTTTGTCTCTAGTGCCGAATTTAGTAGCGCGGGACCCGCAGGAGCGACTGTGACTGACCAATGACACGATCTGCGAGGGGCAGGGGACCGCTCTGCTCTCCGCATCGGACCCGGAACGACCAATGAGCGATTGAACTTACTCAGCAAGTTTGAAAAGCGGTGGAAAAAGAAGAAAGTATTAATTATTTGACCTCAAAATATGAAAGAAAAGAAAATTATTATTCTGTGTTTAATTAGGAAAATAAATACACTTTTTGCTTTTGGTATGGTCCACGTCACATGGATGACGTAATATATATAAGTAGTACGGTGTGGGAGTAGGAACCAGATCCCCTCTGGATCAAAATAAATTGAGCCTAAGGATCAAATGATCCGGATTATTGAAAATTGATCCAACGGTTACAATTATTATTACTTTTAGAGGTCCTATGTTTATAACCGTTTGATCAAATTTCAATGGTTCGAATAATTTGATGAGTGAGCTCGATTTCTTTGGATCTGGAAAGGATCTGGTTCCATGGGAGTA
This sequence comes from Cydonia oblonga, assembly GCA_015708375.1. Taxonomy (NCBI): domain Eukaryota; kingdom Viridiplantae; phylum Streptophyta; class Magnoliopsida; order Rosales; family Rosaceae; genus Cydonia; species Cydonia oblonga. The sequence goes on along the minus strand of JADOBS010302769.1, from coordinate 5,876 downwards.
GATCATTTCCTGATTTACACCCTCAAGTCTGGGATCAAATAATTCTACTCCATAAAATTTAATTATGAGGTCAAATTTTTTATTGCTTTTGAAAGTTACAATAATTTTTGCCACACAATCAAATTTTAAAAATTAGAATTATTTGATTGCTAGGCTCCGGAGGTGTCAGCTTGGAGAGGATATGCTTCCGTACGATGTAACGTGTAAAATTGTTTTAGATTTTTGGTGGGTCCAAGGTTTATATAATTTTTTGTTTCATTTGCAAATGTGGAAGGTTTATGCTATGGGCCGCGTGAAAACTTTAGCCCAAGGATCCCTTCTTATGGATTGAGAGATGAAAAGGAAGCCCAGTTCAAATTCACTGGTTTGGGTTTTAATAGCACGTCTTTTGTTCTTCGGTGTTGCTCAAGTGCGGTGTCCCTCGGTCCCAGAGTTTGATGTCTCCTAAAATGGTGTCTCTTCTATGTTTTTTTTTTTTCCGACATATGTCATACTACTTAATCTCTGTCAATGTTTAATAAATTGGAGTTTAAGTGGTATGACATGTGCCAAAAAAATGAAGGAGTAGACACAAAAGGGACACCATGTTAGGGACAGTAGACCTGCTGATATCCTTCGACTAAGGTCCCCTGGGCCTCTTTTTGATGTGGGTTGCTAGTTGTTGGAAGGGGAAGTCTTTATCGTCGTTAGTGTTGAAGTTATGTCTTTCTTGTTATCATGTATTACATATGGAGGGAGCGAAACAACTGTAGATTCAGAACTTGTTTCAACATGATGCCATGATTCTCAACTCAATTAAATCCGCTATTAGACTAAACAAAGATTATTGAAAGAAAATACAAGTTATTGGGATTAACTTGGTCATTTCAAGTCCAAACATATTAGTTTATAAAAGGGATTACTTTTCCAAAATTCAAGTGTTTATAGTAGCATTTAGTTTTTAGTCCAAATGGAATAAATGTTCTTGATGAGTCATAAACTCCATGTACTTCTTTTTTTTTTTCGTAGATGTTGATTGAAACCAATGATAAGTAAGTGACTAAGTACAAGAGGGCGGCAGTTGAAAGAGTTTGAAAACATCAGTTAGCCTGCAGATACATGGTTGTGTTGAAAGAGTCACACACAACTCGTACTCTCTCTCTCTCTCTCTCTCTCTCTCTCATATCTGTCAGCTTCCATATGTCAGCCTCCTCTGATTGATTGCCTCGTTGTATATTGCTCCAATTCTCCATCACTTTCTTCTCCCTTTTCTTTTTGTTTTTTACTCTGTCTTGCAGTCCTAGTTTTTCTTTAACCAGCATCTCTTTCATTCCCTCCTCCCTCTTCCTTCTTCAGATTCCCTCCACCCTCTTCGTCTTCCTCGTCGAACATCGAAAACCAAACCTTTTTCTTCTTCTTGGATTGTATTCCTCCTGTGCCAGTTGCCAACTGACAGGAGTTTTGAGTTGCAGGCATTCAATAGTTAATGTGCTATTTGGCATTTCAGCAACTGGGTTTTGCCTGAAGTTTCCGGGATTGCCCTGAGTTCGGTCGAAAAGAGCTTTGAGGTGAGAATAATTGTCTTTACAGAATTTATCATGGTCCGTTTGATAATTATTTCGCTTCCACGAGGCTTTACGCGCTTTTTGACTTTTAAATGGTTAGTAAGGGAGTTGACGAGTTTTGCGTTTTAACTTCTAAGTATATCACATGGTTTTAAGTTGCACAGTTTCTGTTATGGCTTTTCTTAAAATCTTACCACAATCCACCTCCATCTGTTTACAATTTGCTTGATGTTGTAGTTTATGGTTCAAATGTCTTTGTACTAGAATATATGAGGCCCCATTTATTAAGCATTTCGTTGCACGAAGCTGATTGTGCTTTTGGACTGGCCAAAAGCACGAATGTGTTCACAATTTGATTACTTTCATAGTTTATGATTACAGATATCCAGTTTTGGTTCATGAGGGTGGGAAAGCCTTGTGCCTTTGAGTACGAGGCTCTGTGTTGTGGGACTGAATGTAAGTTTAAAGGGCTTAATTGTGGCAACGGTCCTTGAATTATAAACTTATAGTCCGCGTTGCAGTACTAGTCCTTTTCGTCAACTGCATCAATTTTCCTGTCGTAGTTTACGAATGCAAATATCCAATTCTGGTTCCTTATGGGAGGAAAATTTTCTGTAAATTAGATTATTGCTTCGAAATAAGGCTTTATTTTTGTCTCGGGTTCAATTCATATTCCAATTTTTATGGTTTCTGAGTGAAGGAAATTGAATCATGTCTTCAAGCTTAATGAATCCCAACCTAACAAGTTTTCTATCTTATACGAAATGAAATTCGATCCCATTGGATGAAGGATGAATAGCCTCTTAATTACTGTTCATTTTTCACCATTATTTGAGGAAAAAGATTGTTAACTTGCGTTGTGATCTGTAGGATTTTAAGAAACAAACATAGTTTACACGACTACACGAAAGAGATCATAGTTTGTTCTACATATGTTTCGAATTATTTGTAGCAACCCATTGATCAAAATTTACATCCAATTCAGACTAAATTTGAAGAGGATATTGTGCTTTTGTGTTTGCACTGCTTTTAACTTGCTTGTATTTTATTACATGGTTTTGTATCTAAAGATTCAGTTTCTACTATTAAACTTGGTATTTCGTTCTTTGCATATGATTCAGTGTAAGGGAAAGGATTTGGTATCAGCAGTTCAGCACAAACACAAATGGCGTCGTCTTTGCAGGATCTTTTAGCAGAAGATGGATTTAGGGGAAAAAAGTATTTGAGCAAATCAAAGGCTTCCTCCTTCCACTCAGGTTCAACTAAGCGTCATTGGGCTAATTCGGATCCACACAAGAGACATTCCATGTCAGGGGATAGAATTAGGACAGAGAAAACAAGGTCTGATGTGTCTCGGTTTGCTGTGAACAATGATCTTCCAACGGGTGATGGTGTTGCAGGTAGGAGACCGTCCGTTGATGGAGGATCAAAGAAAGAAGTTAGGGATGGACTCGGAGAAACAGGTGCTACTAGGTTGAGGGAAGCTAGAAGTTTGAATAGATTTTTTCCGCGGAGTCTACCACGAAATGAGATAGTTGAGGTTGAAGGTGAAGATTTTGAGAGATACAAGGATATATATTCGAACGAATTGTATAGCTCAGAAAAAAGAAAGGATAAGTATTTGATCGGAAGTGTGGAAGACGATGGACTTGAAGAGAGGTCAAAGAAGGACACGGAGTTTGATAGGAGGAATGGCCACAGTTCAAACAAATATGTTCCTGGACGTACGAGTTTTAGCGACAGCAATAGACAAAGCAGGAAACTGCCAGAGACCTCACATGACAGATCAAGGAGAGATTCATCATATAGCAAAACTTCGGAAGATGTTCGCAGACAAAAGAGTGATAAAATTTTACGGGGAGTTCCTGAACCTGCTCTTGATGAAATTGCTATCCAAGCCATTGTTTCCATTCTCAGTGGATGCATTAAGCAGTTTCTCAAAGATGAGAATTTCCGGCATGAACTCAGAGACAAATGTATCTCCTTCCTAAACTTTGTTGATCCGGAAGAAGGGAATGCTGAGAGCAGAATCATTGCCAGATTTGAACAGGCAATCGAAACAGTGGAAAAGGCAGCAGAGGAGTCAGCAAGCGAACGGGATTTAAAACGAGCTTCATTGCAGCTTAGTGTTATAACCGGGTTGCACAATGCCGATTTGACCGATGGATTGACAGCCGGAGTTCCTAATTACAAACTGTCAGCTTGTGCTCATCTCTATCTCAGTGTGGTGTACAAGTTACTGAAGAAAGACCATGTATCAGCAAAGCATCTTTTGGAAGTTTTTTGTGATACGCCCTTTCACGCACGAATGACATTGTTGCCTGAATTATGGGATCAACTATTTCTTCCACATTTGACACATTTAAAGGCGTGGTATGATCAGGAAGCTGATTCAATAGCGGATAGACAAAACAAGCCGAGGAAGCTGAAGCTTTTAGGAAAAATGTACAATGATATGTTGGATTCTGGGACTTACCAGTTTGCCGTTTACTATAAGGACTGGCTCACCGAAGGAGTTGAATCTCCTCCCACTCCTGCTATCCATATCCCATCTGTACTATCTCTTCAGGAAGCTCAGCAGGGAAGTTCTGAAAGTCATTCTTCGGAAGCACCTAGTCCAGGCGGTCCACAGCTAATGGTCAGCAAAAAATTATACGATTCTGTGTTTAGCCGTGCAAGTAAAACTGATCCTAATGATACCGAGGATGACGGAGAGATGGGAGACTTGGATACTTTTACGAGAAGTTCTGATGGTTCATTTGTTGTGAAACAAATAACTCAGGACTCTGCTGAAACAGTTCAATATCAATACCACGACACTGAAGATGATTACTCTAAGAGTGCGCCGGAAGATGGATCCCTTTCTGTAAGTGACTTTTTTGCTAATTAATTATTTTTCCGAGCACGTCTAGCAATATCTGGATTCATTAGACGTTTTTGTATTCTACAGAATACAGTTAGCATCTTTGCAAGCTTTTATCGAGCTTTGATATTGTATCTGGTTATTTGTTGTATGGCATATAAATTTATATGAGATTTTCGTTGTTCTGCTAGGTGTCATCGTCATGCTCAAAAACATTTTTGAAGGAAAATGGACTCTTCACGACAGAAGAGCAAAAATGGGGGCATCTTGAAGTGAGTGATCTACCAGAAAGCAACCTAAATCATCAGTTCGGTGACATGTCTGGAGACAACTCAGAAAGCCCTAGTATGCTGCATGCACAGGAGAATAAGCTCACCCTCAAAATCCATGTAAACTCCGTTTTTGAACAGCAGCACATGGATTCCAGCGATCACAATTTATCGACTACATCAAATTTCAGTGAACCTTCGATTGCCAGTTCTATTGCAAACGTACTGCACCCTCTCTAAAACCTTGAACTTTGTAAAATGTCAGTTCTAGTTTATGATATTTATGTTTTTTCTCTTCTTGTGCAGCCAATCAAAGCAAGGTCTTCGTTCGAAGGTGAGTCAAAAGGAACGTCTGAGGTTTTATATAGTTTGGTAGTGCACATCTGGATCTGTTGCTCATATTTACATTTCCTTGGCACAGATTTACATGGAAATTATTTTGAAGAAGGAGTCACTTTCTCGGGCATTCCTCAGGACTTCATTTGCCCTCTAAGTGGACGGTTGTTTGAAGATCCAGTGACCCTAGAGACGGGTCAAACCTTTGAGCGTTTGGTCATCAAGACGTGGCTTGATCAGGGAAACAGAACATGTCCGGTGACAGGAAAAGCTTTGGAATGTCTAGTGTTGCCTCTTCCTAACTCTATCTTAAAGCGCGTGATTCGTAGTTGGAAATCTGAACATTGTCGGAAACTCTTAGCTTTTGCCTCTCATGTAGTGGGGACCTTGGTGAGAGATGTGTCCAGTCGCTGCAACGAGACTGCTATTTCCATGCTAGAGCAGCTTCTCACTTGTTTCAGCAATGAGGAAAGGACAGAAAATGCCAAGCACCTGATCTCTCTTGGAGGCTTGCAGTTTCTTCTTCAGCGGTTTCATTATGGAAAAGTTGAAGAGAAATCGCGTGCAGCAGCATTACTGTCGTGCTGCATAGAAGCAGATGCAGATTGTAGGAATCAAATAGCAAGAGACATTAACAAACAGTATGTTATGGAGATGCTCCAAAGCCAGCAATTTAAAATAAGAACAAATGCAGTGTTGTTGTTGACGGAATTGATTTGCCTCAAGAGGTGCGTAAAGCTTACTTATTGGTAAAAAAGTTTCGTGGGAGTTGCACTACTTAATGAGCCTGTCAACATTCCACGTCATATCGTTTTTTTTACCTTCACTGATCGTGCTTGTGAGTGATTCATCATCGACTTCATG
>JADOBS010302768.1:0-15253 GCA_015708375.1 Cydonia oblonga | reverse complement strand
GGTTCAAGCTCTCCTTTTGTGAGTTCTAGTGAATGATTTAGTACAAATGACATTAGGAAATATTGTGGGAGAATGATCTCCTTTTATAGAAGAGAGCTTCTAGCTTCATTCTGAGGATGACACGTGGTGTGCTTTGATTGGCCTCTGATGTTAACACGTGTCGCACTGTGATTGGCCTTTGATATCGACACGTGTCACACTATGATTGGCCTCCTGGTTTGAGGGAGATTCTCGTGGGTCCTTGACGGTATAACGTTGACCGGTGCTCAGTAGTTTCGGGATTGGTCAAGTATGGTACAAACAAGTTCTTAGGCCGACATGCCCGGATCTGGGCCAGTTATCTTTGGAGAAGCCTAAGCAGTGGAGTTTCCAAGGCGAGCAATGGTGTATTCAACAATTCTTATCATTTCATCTAGCATGGTGAGTTTTGCCCATTCCTCGATTTTTAATTCTACCTAAGATTTTTCACCGACGTGCGTATCTTCAGTACGTCCTCCTAGAACTAATCCATGAAAGAGGCATCTTCCTTGCTTAGGTCTGTGGCCTGACCATAGAATGATCTTTTGGACATAGCTTCTATAGGGTAAAGTGATCTGGTTGATACAAATAAAAGTGTCCTATCAATAAAAACACCAATTATTGGAACCAAATTCGTGCACCGCCATGAGAGGTGGGCGAGTACAAACTCAGGCAACTTGCAAAATAGTAAATAAGCGTAAGCAATCCTGAGACCGGGGAGGTGTGCCGTCCAAAGGCTTTCCGACGATCAAGTTGGTGAATGATTTTAGACTCAAGCATTGGGCATGAGAATTGAAGTGTTTAGATTGCATTGCCAAAGATGAACCCTAGATGGGTGTATTTATACCGTTGGGAGAGAGACCTTTTTAGGATAGAATCCTCGTTCTAAGCTGAGAGAACCGTAGAGGATATCTAGAGTAGATATTGCACCTACTTAAGCGTTATGATTACTTGTGACGCATGCCAAATCCTAGATTGTAGGAACTTCAAGACTTAAAGAATTAGATTATGTCCATATCCAGTGGGGTTGCTTAGGACTCCACCTATTGCCCCGGAGTAGAGTGAAGGTGGCACGGCTCCTGCATCTAATACAGCTCATCCGAAAGCTGGCGAGTCCATGACCAGACATATTCGGATCAACCTTATTCCGGCCTTGAAAAAATTTGGTCCCACACTGGAACTTGAAGGTAAAATGTAATTAACAATTCTCATGTCTAAAATAAATAAATAATAAAGAAATAAAAAATAAAAAAAGACATGCATGCTGAGAGAAGCTAATTTCATATAGCCCACACCATCAATTTTATTGGTCACAATATAAATGTGACCGATGATACCCCTAAAAGCAGCAAAAGAGAGGGTGCTTGAAATTGTTCGAACAATATTGCACCCTAGCAAAAGAGAGGCTGTCTAAAAGTAGTCTAGATTCATAGCGACAATACTTGTCGCCTATACCATGACACCCTCGGCAAAGTAAACTAGACCCGTCTTCAAGGCATCATCTACATATTCTACTCTTTAAAAGCTTTTTCTAGTTCGGCGCAAGTCACATAAATCTTCTTGCTGACTTCTTGGGGGCTATCTTCACTTTAGCCTACCCTTCTGCTTCCAACCTTGCTATTCTCTCCATCACACCCAAACTTTTGAGGAAACTACCCCCTCAATAACTTAATCTTGGAAAAGTCAACCCCTATGTCCTATGGTTCGTCACACCTAAGCTCAGTGATCAGGCAGAAGTTTTTTTTTTTTTGTGAAGTGGGTAATAAATTGTTTATCATATTAATGAACTGCTTAAGATTTTGCTGGGTCTACAGAGGCTAAGACGGCCAAGCTACAAACAAAAACTTGCCTCATAAAAAGCACGTCCAAGTCCAACAAACAAGCCTAACCCAGGAGCTTACAGCCACGACAAGGCCTAGAAATATAGATCTCATCTAAGCAAATATAAGTTATATAACATCCAAATTAATTATGACATTGTGAATTCTAATATGAAATATACATTTCAAGAGGAGGGCTTAATTTGGAGAGATTTTTAATGTGCTGGGAATACGGTTCGGTACATTAAGTGTAACAGTATAATTCGTTGGAAACTTGAAAAAAAAAAATTACAACAAATTGTATTGTTACACTTGGTATACCAGGTTGCATTCTTGGCACACTAAAAAATTTCTCCTTCATTCTCAAGAAACCAAGTAAGTGCCTAATGTATTAATCCACATTTAAATTTGGCCAAATACTTTACCCATGAAAAAAGGTTTAGTATCAAACTTTAAGGGTGGGTTCAGTTTCAATTGGTTCATTTTTTGTCAAAACCGAAAACTAAATCGAATATACTACTTGGTTCAATTTGGTTTTTTTTTTTCGATTTTTTCGGTTTGGTTTAATTTAGGTTTCGATTTTGATTTTCTAATGATTTTTTTTTTATTCTGAAATTTATCAGTATATGCTATTCTTCTCCTTACCTATTCAGTTTAATTCATTTGGAATAACAACAGCAACAAACCAAGTTTAGAGACCAAAACAAAAATAAAATAAAAAGAAAATATATATATAGAAAAAGCTACAAAGATACGGATCAATTTTTTTTTACCTTCAAAGACAAACCCAAAAAAAAAAAATACAAAGCTGCAATTTCACAACAGACCAAGCACCAAAACGGAAAAAAATGATTAAAAACCTCCATACGAATATTTCTCAACTAGTACAAAGAATAAAAAAGCCAAGTACTGTTGCAGTCCTATTAGATTAGGAATGTGATTTTGTAAATCCTAGTATATCTTAGAATATCTCTCATATTCCTATTAGGAGTAGATTACCTATTAAATGTTGTAATCCTAAAGGGTAAGGAATTAACCTTCCCCACTACTATAAATAAAGGCACAATGGGGTGGAATAACATACACCCACAATTACACATCTCTTTCTTTCTCTCTACCTATTGCCGCACCCCTCTCTCTAAGGCCTCCATAACGTTATCAGCATGCTCTTGATGCTACACTAAAGAGAGTTTATTCTTCAATCAGGGGAGTATTATGTTTTAATCATTCTTTTTATGATTAATTTATTATTTTATTGAATTGCTTTATATGCTATTGATTCAATTTAGTTTTTCTGTGTTGAACGTGATATAATGCATTGGAGATGCAATTCTGGCTTTCAGAGAAGAATCTTCTACAAATTCAAAGGCTTTTGCAATTTTCTGCTATTCAGGTACGCTTAAAATAAAGGAAGATATTTGAAACGACCTTGAAGCATGAAAACATTCCCCATGATGCATGAACCCCTCTATGTTTTTATTTTCCTTACGATATATATATATATTGTATATGTTCCATATATTTGTCTATGTGGAATTTGTGAGTCAAAGTATATACATAAATTAGAAGCAATTTAGGATTTTCTAAACCCTAGGGATGTCCTAAAATTTTAAATTTTTTGGTAACAGTGCAGGCACAATAGCACACCACTGTTGTGAACCTTAGCGCTGGCCTGAAGCCCAACTGCGTCGAGCAAGATGCCAGGACGATGTCGTTTTGACATCTTCCCATGATTGCAGCCCGTTGGGTTAGCAGCAAGGATAACCCAGCCTCTTTGGCTTGGGTTTGGATCGATTTTGGGCCCACAGCCCCAGACCATCCACCAACACGGCCCGCAGCCGTTTTCTAGGCTTTCCATTTGCACCCATGACCCAATCACCAGCAACCCATATGTTGCTAGCCTGGTCCCGTACAATTGGCCTACCTATGCCCAAATCTAGGCCCACTTCCTACTACCATTGCAGCTTGCCTTCTTGCATGGGCTGCCCCCTGTGCAGCTTCACCCGAGCCCAAAGGCCTGCAATTTTTGCAGGGCCGTGTATTGCAGCCAACCAAAGTATGTTGGGCTGCATTCTTTTTCGACCCAATGCTATTTTTTGGCATTTTAAATAATTTTAACCCGAATGTTATTATTATTTTTGCTTCTGTGATCGACCCCGTTTGGTCTTAATCTATTAAATTAATTAAAAGTGACCCGTAGTCCATTAATTTGATAATGAATCCAAAATTATTGACCTGAAGATCACTATTGGACATTAACGATTCAATAATTTATTTTTATACTTTGAACCGTTGACATACTTATATAGTAACGAAGCTCTCACACTTGAGTTCCCGAAGAAACTCAAATCCACTACACTTAGTTGTATATTGCATTCTGTGTTCTTGCAGGAACCTCTTTTTTATGAACTAAAAGTTCATAAACTAAATTGAACCTATAGTTTCAAATTTAGTGCCTTTGAAACCCGAAGTTTTCATAAAACAATACACCCATGAAATTTTTCATGAAAACTATGTCTTAAAACCCTTAATGTTCTAACTTTGATGCTTATGGATGATTCATTCCCATAGCACCAATCACAATTTTGTTCCCTCCAATTCAATGGATTATCCAGCCGTCACAAGTTCGATTTTCCTGATTTGGACGCTTTCTAAGATAAACCACTTTATGTGGGGTACAAGACGTGAACCTCCACTTGACTATCAAGAAGCTGAGACACCATTGAAGCCAACAACGACATGGAAGAGCTGAATAAGCCTCCGTCATGATCTTCACTCGAAGACTTATGCCCAAATCATTACAAATGGAACTACCTCCCGAAGGAGGATTCCATGGCCCTTTGGCTCGCTCCTACGGACCGTTTAATCATGAAAAACATTGCATGAAGCACACCATGATTACGTCCATGAATGAGTAAAATTATGAAGTTTATAAATCCAATCGAATTTTGACTAGAGAATACTTTTCTCGTCCTTCCATGTTTCAAACTCGCCCCTGAAGCAGTAGTGTAGAAAGCAGAAGTTTACTAAATTCTCGAATCTGACTGCTACCACAAACATATGGTAGAATCAGGGCTTGCCAAGGTGTGGCATCATGCCCGAAGCGTGATCCTTGGCACCTAAGACCTAAAAACTTCAAGAATAAGGGATAATATTATCAAACCTCAACCCTACAAAACCTACTTCTGTATCGATGGAATAGATCATTTGTTATGCACTTGTTCGTGCCCCTACCAATGTTGTTGAGGAGTACCATTCTAGTAGTCAATATGTGAGACTAATTTTGCTCCACCAAACACCGTTGAAAAAACAGAATTTTGACATGGATGACCTTGTTGGCCAAATCCCCTTAGTAAACCATTTACTTTGTGAACATTTTTCCACGTTCTTGGATTCAAGTTTGGTGTATGTTTTAGTTATGGATAATCATATTGATATTGTCCTCGAATATGAGTTAATTGAATCATGTTTCTTAATACATGTGACCAATTCAATTAAACACGTGATTAGGTAGGAATGTGGGAAAGTTAGTTGTTTGGATGAATGCGTACTATGCAACTAACTTTACACCTAAATCACATCTCTAACAATGACTTCAGGTTTATCCAACCTGATTAAGAGCATTTGACACCTTCCTCACTGTATGAATGGTATTGAATTACCATTTAAGGGACCTTAAATTCTCCCTGGCATTGAGTTTTTAAGGATATTCGATATGACAATGATCATAAATGAAATCACTGAAGAAAATAGAGTGGAATATCTTTGCACCACCTCCAAAAATAAGCCTGAAGCTTTGATTTGGGGCCAATGGGCTGTCTCCCAGCTGGGGCACACGCCATATATGGCCAGCCTGGAGCTGGGTGATTGAGCAGTTTTTGTTTTAGCACGACCATTTGGGATACTTAGGCCAAACAATGATGCTACAACGCATCTCCTTACCCGAATTAAGGATCTTGTTCCTACAAGCACACTTGCACACCTTGTCAAGCATGCTCATTAGGAAAATTGATTTTCTATATCATTCCCCGCAAAGATACGACACGACTCACTTTTCACAGATGATTCAAGGGAATATATGTGGACTAATCCAACCAAAATGTGGACCATATAAATACTTATGGTTTTGGTTGATGAATCGATACACTGGTCACATGTTTGTCCACACACATTGCTGCTAAACCTCATGGCCGATTAAGGGCTCACTACCCTACTTATCCCCTAAGGTCCAGGAGACTGGATAGTGCTGGAGAGTTTATATCGACGGTTTCAATAACGTATTGCATGTCTTTTTGGATTTATAATTGAAAATCGAATTCCCATGTTCACCCCAAATAACGTCACCTAGTGATCATAAAGCGCAATTTAAATGATCGCCAGATTTTTGGTGAACATATCAAGTTTTCAGTTTTTGCCTAGGGCTATGCAATCTTGTATGTAGTTATGTTGGTCCGCATTGAGCCCCATTGCCACCTAACCTATATGACGTTACAGTTGGTTATTAGGTACGAACCTGATGATTTTCGTATTTAAGCATTTAGGTGTGCATTCTATGTGCCAAGTTGCACCGCCGCAACGTACCACCATGGGTCCTCAATGAAGGATTTGTATCTTTTGTCAATCATGATTCTCCTTCACACTAGCTCTCTTATAGCCCTTGCACGCGATCTCTTTACTGCTCATTTGCAAGTTGTCATTTTAATGAGACATTCTTCCTGCTGTTAGGGGGAGATAAAAACGTCAATGTTCCTGAAAAACGACGTGAAGTTGCGTGGACGTTGCCCACTATGTCTCATCTCGATCCCCGTACCGCACAAGTGTGATAAGCAAGTGCGATAAATTCTAGCTTTCAGAATGTTGCTCCAGACATATTCCTCTGTTCTAGCTAAAGTGACAAGATCATATACCAGCTGCAAACATGCCTGCAAGAATAGACGTACTTAACAGACGTCGAGTCAACATCCCTGAACGATGTGCCGCCCCTGTTGGACGGTTTGGACACCCATGTTGGACTGTTTGGTACACCGGCGGATAGCCAATCAATTTGTCTTGGCCTGGAGCACGACAGGTCACTCGGTTCGTATGATTCACTTCCCAGGAAGAGGAAGACACGGCACAACAATGAATCCATACTTGATCACTGTCTCAAATCATTTCCATCTCATGAGATTAATTCGAATTACTCCCGAGACTTGAAATTCTTGGTCCAGTATACTAGTTTGGATGCGAAAAATGGAATTGAAATAAGATTACCATCGATGATGTTTTCACTTATATGGTAACTACCGACATAAATGAAAAGCGATGATATTGAACTGTGTTCCGTTGATTAAGTGACAACGTAGAACTGATTGGACAACTAAAGTTACAATCTAGGTTAAATTCCTTACCAAAGTTTGTATTGGACTTGTCGCTCCTACACTGCCCAAGGTAACCCTGTTGTGTTATAAGTGGGAAAGGAAGCGTTATGAAATGAATGAAATAGTGCAATATGATGCACACCTTACGGCGCAAGGTTTCTTTCAAAAGAATTACATGGACTGGTTCAAATAGTTCCAAAACCACATAACACCCTTTTAACTTGTTTGAGGCGTTTACTTACAATCCGACGGATGTGGTATACCCGTCTAAGTGATTATTTGATCAGTCAGGGATATGAATTATGCCTTTACATGTTAAACTATGAAGTCTTATTCCAAATTGCTAGAGTTACAGTTTATGTCGTTGACACGAATCTCACTAAGATTCTAGAAGAGCTTGAGAAAACTACCTCGCACCTGAAGATGGAATTTGAGATGAAGGATCTTAGGAAAACTCGTTTATGCCTTGACTTGAAGTTCAAGCGTTGTTCTGATGGTACCTTGGTCTACCGGTCGAACTACACCCCGAATGTGTCACTTTTGAGTATACCTTTGATCATCCATATGTTATATGCAAATGAGACTCTTGAAGAGGTTATGGAATCCGAAATTCTATATTTAAATTCAATTTTGCGCTTCGTTGTACTTAGCTCATTGTATTTAGACAGGACATCTCCTTCGATGTTGATCTATTGGTAAAGATGCAGCACCGCGTCTACACGCAACCACTAATTGGTGTTAAAAACATACCCTAAAGGTACTATGAGGGCAAATCCCAATGCATCTCGAGCGGATCTAACCCCTGATCCTAGGAATGATGCTTGCCTTGTTTGTTATGCTGATGCTGGTTACTTATCAAACCCGCACAAGGTAAATCCTCAAATGGTTATGTCTTTACCGTTAAGGATATCGCAATATCTTGGAGGTCCACGATATGACCTTAGTTGTGAAATCTTTGAATCATTCCAAGACTCACCTCACTTCACTTCTCCACAAGTGAGATATAGTTAGGATTGAGCATTTCGAAGTACTTACTATTTTCATCCATCGTTGAGTCCTAACGACGATCCATGAAGACTATGCTGCATGTATCCACCCGACCAAGACATGATACATCAACGAAGTCAACGCTAAGACATATTACGTCTGCATCTACATCAGCAAAGCATCAAGAGATTGAAGTCATGCAAGCTAATCCTAGACAACCTTGCCGACTTCTACATGACGTCACTACCGAAGTCAACCTTCCAGAAACTTGTTCTAGGAATTGGTATGCCTACCTATCATATGCAATGCTTGTAGTTCTCATTTGGAAGTTATGTCAAACTCAGGGGGAGTATTCAGAAGTATACTCACTTGATCTTAATGAACTTTTTTTCCCTATGATTAGGAGCATTTTTCTCACTGGGTTTTTGCTACCTAACTAGGTTTTAACGAGGCACCCATCCTAGGCTGATCATACCCTTGTGAGCTCTTCTACTTGCGTCCAAAAGACGTATAGTTTTGACTTAATGCAACTTCTCACTTTTCTCATTAGTCTATGGGTTTTTCTCCCACCTTGGGTTTTACCATAGTAAGGTTTTGTGAGTTTTACTTTTTTTATGCATTCTTCCGTTGATTTGAGACTCGCATTTGCTCATTGTGCCGATGACCTCATCAACTGTACTTACTTCATTGCGAAAGGCCTAATGCACCATTTACTTGAGTATTTACACACTCAAGGGGGAGTGTTACAGTCCTATTATATTAGGAATGTGATTGTATAAATCTTAGTATATCTTGGAATATCTCTCATATTCCTATTAGGAGTAGATTACCTATTAAATGTTATAATCCTAAAGGGTAAGGAATTAACCTTACCTATTACTATAAACAAAGGCACAATGGGGTGTAATAACACACACCCACAATTACACATCTCTTTCTTTCTCTCTCTACCTATTGCCGCACCCTTCTCTCTAAGGCCTCCATAAATGTTCAGTAAATTATGCCTACAACAGGTATAATAATTAAGTTTAATAAATAAATAGAGAGGCCTTGGAGGATGGAGGTGGAGGGCTAGTGTGATCAATTTTGCATGCACTACCTGCAAATCCAAAACCAAGGTTATAAAGAATTTCTTTTGTCCAACCTCTATCTTAATTTCCACAGACCCATCACAAAATTCATTCAGAGTATTACAAAAATACAAATCTGAGAGAAAAATTACAAACTTCATGCACATCATGGCACAAATTTTGGGTTCAAATTTCAAACAAAATATCTCTTAACCCTCTGAAAGCTGGACACCGAAGAGTTGTTGTAACTGCCGGTGAGTATGGATTCTTGGTGGGCTGGGAGATTTTTATCAGGGAAAGAGAGAGATCAGATGAGTGAGAGAATGAAGATCCGGCTGGGGGAAAAAAGAGGGGGAGAAGGATGAATATGTGAGCAAGAAATGAAGAAAGAAGAGGGAGAAAAGAACAAGAAAGATAGGGACAGAATAGTGAGGCAGCTGGGGTGAAAGAAAATAAGAAGGAGAAAGATGTTAGGTTTGTATTTGTTAAACGTTTCTAATACATTGGTCTGGCTTAAAAGTTTGGCAACATTGGGCTTATAAATTGGGTTTAGAAAATAATATCTAAAACAGATAAATAAATAAACCTAATATATATTAATCTGAAAATATGAGTACACCCCTTGGAATTCAATTTTCATTACACAATTGTAAAATTTTCTAATAAAAACCCAATGACTAAGCTCCAACCAAGTAATATCCATAATTAAGTATGACTTGGCAAAATTGGTATTTTTGGATGTCCAAATTACCCCTAATATCATTGACTTTGGATCTATTACTTGTTATCTATATTTATTTTATATTATTTCATTCAATTAAACGTTTTGAAATGTTTATGTAGATTTGGAAAAGAAAAATTTTAGTGTCATGATTTCAATGCATATTAATAACAAAAATTACATGATATTAGAGTTTTGATTCCTTATATAGTTGTTTTCACATTTATGCAAAAATGAGCATTTTTTTTCCTTTTCAAATAATTGTAACAAGTAAATTAGTATTTTTCACAAATATACAAATGTTATTTTATTCAAAATTACCAATATTTTACATATATAAAATAACAATATTAAGTTCCAGGTAAAATAACAATATAAGTTCCATGTAAAATAATATATGCAAAATAATTTACCTAAAAAATAAATAAATAAATATTGTTTGATTCAAAAGTTAATTAAGTTATTTGCATACACATATATATAATAATATCAAAACGTGGCTGACATATGGAATAATACATGCAACATAATTTACCTACATAATAAATGAATGTTGATTGATTGCAAACAACTATAATAATAACAAATGTGCCTAGTATATGTAATAATACATGCAAAATGATTTACCTACACAATAAAAGGATGTTTTTAGCCAATTGATTCAAAGTTTATTAATTAATTATATTCTACTTAAAAATATAGGTAATTTGTTTCACATAGATATAATAATAACAAAATGTGCCTAATATACATGCAAAATAATTTTCCTACAATGATTGTCAAACAAATATAAGAAATGGAACAGATGATGGTAAGACAATTATAAAGTAGATACTTTTGTAATTTACCTACATAATAAATGAATGTTGATTGATTGCAAACAACGCATAAAAATAACAAATGTGCCTAGTATATGTAATAATGCATGCAACGTTATTTACCTCCAAAATAAAAGGATGTTTTTAGCCAATTGATTCAAAATTAATTAATTACCTATATTCTACTTAAAAATATATGTAATTTATTTCACACATATATAATAATTAACAAAATGTGCCTAATGTATACATGCAAAATAATTTACCTATAATGATTGTCAAACAAATATAAGAAATGCAACAGATGATGGTAAGACAAGTATAAAGTAGATACTTTTGTAATAATAAAGCCCTTATTTGCCATAATTATGGTGGATAATTAAATTCATCAACTTAATTAGGGTGTTGTGGCATAATTGTAAATATTTTGAAAATAATAGGTATTTATTTGTTTACATGGCAGTTTATTTCAAATTTGGGTTTTATTTGGATGTTTAAAACAAGATGGGTTTTTATCAAGAAAATAAGTTTTGCATGGACTTATATCTAAAGAACCCTATATTACTTTAATATAATTAATTCGGTTTGATTTGGTTTACAAACCATTGAAACTGAAACTGAATCAAAAGTTTTTGTATGACTAACATTTTTTAATATCAAACTGAATAAAATAAATGTGCTTAAAAATCAAAAGTTTTTCCATAAGCACTCTATTTTTGCCAAGGAACGCCCATTACGGAAATACACTTAAATTTTCATACCAACTCTATATAAGAATCTTCAATGTTTATTCTTTGAATTAACAGCTCTCTTTTGATCTCATTTGTTTCACACGCGTGCACAACCACACACACACACTCACAAAATCAAGATGGAACGCTCTGGGCGTTTGTTTTCGATTATCTTCATCCTCCTCCTCCTTCTGGTGACTATTGGTATATTTCTCTTTCCTCATCTTAACTTCATCTTTGTGCCTAACAATGAAATAAAATTTATATAATTAAAAGAAAGTTTTGAGTTCGAATAGTCATTCTCCCGGTGATGAAAAAGAAAACCAGCATGTTTTGGCAGGAACGGGTCCAATGGTTGCTGAGGGGAAGACAAAAGAGAAGTCGTCGAAGATCTGTGAGTCTCCAAGCCATAAATACCGTGGAATTTGCTTCAGGTCAAGCAATTGTGCAACTACATGCAAAAAAGAGGGATTTATGGGAGGCAAATGTACTGGCTTTCGGATGAGATGTGTATGCACTAAAAAATGTTAAGTCATAAAAAAATTAACGTACGTATTTGGATGCATGCATGTGAACAAATGACCTTTTTTGTTTTGTTTTTTCGAAAAATAATAAATGAACGAACTCTAATCCACCATAAGGGTTTCTATCGTTGTCTTGTTTTTGTGCGTTAACCGCATATGAGTTGTTTTGCAATATAAAATATCTTCGTAATAAAAAGATCATTGCATTAGTGAATGCATTGCACTGGTACCTTTTTTTTTAAAATAAAAAATGGGCTTTTTAGTTCATATTTTTAGAATAAATATAGTTAAATCATATTTTAACTAATTCTATAAGGGAATTGCTATTGGCATTCCAAAAATCTGATTCTACATTCCAAACTTTCTATATTTGAAAAGAAAAATAAACTTGTAAGAAGTGTAGAATGAAATTTTTGAAGTACCAATAACACTTTCCTTCTATAAAATCTTAAGTTAATTAAATAAAATATTTGTTAACATAAAAATAGTATAACAACTTCTAAACTTTAAAATACGATTCCAATTCCAACGTCAACCAGAGACAAGTTTAAGTTGATTGTGATTTTAAACATAAGGGTGTATATAATGATAAAATTGACATATTGTGGCCAATTTTGAAAGCCACGTTTACACTTTGCAGAGATATTTTTCCAAGTGACGAGTATTCAAAAGGTATTTAACATGTCATAATACAAGAAATTGATATACTATTATGTCTCTCTACTTATAACACGTGAAGTGACTGCTTAAATACCAGACACTTGAAGGCAAAAATAATTAACAATTTTCATGTTAAAAATAAGGGTTAATCTCAGTTTACTATTCTAAAGTTTCTTGATTTTCAACATTTGGTACATGAAGTTTTTTTCATCCCAGAGTGGTACCTAAAGTCATAATTTTGGAACACTTTCATACATCCGTTAAGTTTGCTGTTAAATATTTCGTTAAATGGTAACATGACATCTACGTGAACAATAACTGAATGTCACGAGTTAATATGGACCTACGTGAATATTAAAAAATTAAAAAAATATTGAATACAAAAAATTAAAAAAAAATTGGGCTAATCTCTATCCCGCCCCTCACCCACCCCCACCTTCCCTTTCCCTGATACCCACCTGCCACCATCCCTTTTCCCTGTCCCCTTCCCCAAAACAACCCTGTCTCCCTTCTCTCTCCACGGCTGACGCCCAGAATGCGAACCCGGATCAGGAAACCCGATCTGTTGCAAGCTCTTGTTTGAGCCACCGCTTACACCGCTGTCTCTCCGGAGAAGATGATGGAGTTTCTTGATCTGGATGAGAACTTGGCGCACGCACAGGCCGACCCGTCACCAGAGAAATTGATTTCACAGTGCAGCCAAGGATGAATCGAGAGGTCGGTTGATCCCTATTCTTCCGCGTGCTCCTCTGGGTTCAAGATTGCAATTTTTTCTGCAAAGATTTCCTTCTGGTGTTCGTGCATCCCACCTATTTGGTCCAATGTATAAGTCAAGATATTTTCCTGAGGTTATAAGTTTCTCTGAAGATTTTTTTTTTCTCTTTTCTGCTCATTTGGTGATTTGGTGAAATGGGTTATGGTGGGATCTTTGTTTAGAACAATGATTGTTACAGTGAAATGGGTTATGGTGGTTCGACAAAAAAAAAGCGTTATGGTGGAATTTTGGAATGGAGAGAGAAGGGATGGAGGGTTGTTTCGGGGTTTTGGGGAAGGGGACAGGGAAAAGGGATGGTGGTGAGTAGGTATCAGCGAAGGGGAAGGTGGGGTGGGTGAGGGGCGGGATAGAGATTAGGCCCCTTTTCTTCTTTTTATTTTTTTATTTTTTTAATTTTTAATATTCACGTAGACCCATATTAACACGTGACGTTCAATTATTGTTTACGTAGACGCCACAGTACCATTTAACGGTATATTTAAGAGCAACCTTAACAGATGTATGAAAGTGTCCCAAAATTATGACTTTAAATACCACTTTAGGATGAAAGAAATTTCATAAACCAAATGTTGAAAATTAAAAAATTTCAGAATACTAAACTGGATTAACTGCAAAAAAGTGCGTGCATGCTTAGAGAAGCTAATTCATAGCATATATCATCAAGTCTATTGATCACATTATCATGGGACGGGTGATACCCCTCGTCCTACGGCTAGGCAGGCTTTTAGTTTTATTGTCTTGACTTCATTTGTAATCGTGGATATGCGTTGTAATATTAGTTGTTTTCGCTTTAGAAACAATGTAGAAAATTTTCCCAAGGTAACATATTGAATAGGTATCAAGGTTAGTACTCGGATGTATTTAAGAACAATATCTTCTTCTCAATATTATTTCGTAGTATAAAATTTTCAATAAAAAAAAAATCCAATTGGGGGTTCTCATACTTTTGTGAGACTGAGGGAGTGAGAGAGAGAGCTGCGAGGGAGGAGAGTTTGTGGGGGAAAGGGATTTTGGAGAGAGAGCCTCGAAAGTGCAGCACGAGGAAGAAGAGGCTCTCGGCCTAATTTAACACATATAAATGTGTCCTATTTTAAAGGAAAAATTAGAATCCCCTGCACTTTTCCTATATCTTTTAGATCAAACATTGGTTCCTTTCTAAAATTTGATTAAGAGGTTTTGAACAATTGCCACATCAACAATTTTCTCTTTTTAAAATTACATATAATTTGTTTAAAGACATCTTCACTTCACCTTGTAACTAATTACCTACAATTTAGGGAGTTTAATTTTCCCAACCCTTCTCCCACGTTTTAATGACTCTTTCCGTAAAAAAATAATAATAATTAATTAAAGTAATTTAAACTCCTACATTGTTAATGACTCTTTCTATGAAAAAATATAAAAAATTAATTAAGGTAATTCCTCATTATTAGTATAAAAATAAAAATAAAACAACAAAACTTATGGTTTGAAAACAAATGTACCAAAAATTCAAATGTGTCAAAAATTAAATGTACTAAAAATTCAAATGTACCAAGAAAACAAATGTATCAAAAATTCAAATGTACCATGCAACCAAATGTTATCAAGAAACCAAATGTATCAAAAATTCAAATGTACCAAGTAACCAAACGTACCGATATAATCAAATGTACCGATATAACCAAACGTACCGATATAATCAAGCGTACCAATATAACCAAATGTACCTAACAACGAGTTTTTTTACATTCTATTTAATTTACTAAAATAAATATTTTAATAAAAAA